>JALKBU010000841.1:0-22814 GCA_023091735.1 Trichomonas tenax | reverse complement strand
AAGTAATAATATGAAAATAATCTTGTAATGAAAAAGGTATCTGTGAAAAAATAAAAAATAGAAAAAAAAATAATAATATATTAATATCAAAAGTGAAAATGTAATGTGTATTAAAAATTGAATCAATCAGTGGGTTCTTGTTAGGGCCTGGCTTGGCCACTCGAGGGCTTTGGAAGTCTCAAGCCTACCTCGCCATGCGAATCATGCTTCTGTTGAATAGGCATCTGGATGCATCTCTGCTAGATCACCAGATCATCCTTCACTATGAGGTCACAACTACTCATAATGAAGTCTTCTTTGGCTTCCAACATTGAGTTCAATCCATTTCAACCTATTGACACTTTTCCATTTTTTCCCGCAAACACTTCACTTTCCTTTATTTTGACATCCTGACTTTACATGTCAAAAAAGTTGCATGTCAGAAAAGCACGTTGTTCTATTTTGTCCCAGTCCCGAACACAATTTGATTCCTTCTTTGACCCGGTACCACATTACATTTGATGGAATCGTCGATATTATATAATGCATTTCCTTTATCATCGAATCAGATCTACTCCAATATTGATGCCATATAACTATGTATTTGAGAAGCTGCATTCCTTTCTGACATCCAACATCTTCAGAGACGTTATATTCATCTTGACAAAGTGGTATTTTTGTGTGGTTTCCAAGCATTAATTGATTATAGAGTGACTTTGGAAATTGATATCCAGAAATTCCTGGCATGCAGTATTCCTTCAATCCGAGATTCTTATGAACAAACTTAGGAATGATGAAATCTTCCCATTTCGTTGCGGGCTCTTTAAATAATTCGCTTTGATATTGCAAAATTATTTTTGCTGCTGCTCGTGAAACAACAGGACCAGAACCACCATGGACAAGTGGGTAACCATCTTCCATACGACAATCGCCAAGAAAATATGGTTTTTCACTTGGATTTGAATAATTTTCGAGAATTTTAAGTAAGTTATTGGGCCAATTTTGTGGATTTAGGTAAACATCGTCTGTTGGACGAATCATCCAATCAGCATTTGTTTCATGTATGAAATATTCGAGTGATACGATAAATTTTTTGAGTAAGTCATATATAAATGGACGAACGGTTGTTTTTGAAGCTAACTTATCTGTTGGTATACTTGTCACAGGATATTTTGAAGGATTTACTTGAGGAGATAAATGTGAATAGAAATAAACAGGTCCATGAACTTCATTCGTTAGGCAATGCTTTTTATAGAACTTGTCGAATATGTGTGTTCTGTTTTCGGTCGATTTGTCAGCAATAACAGCAAGAAATATTTTTTCTTTCTGATTTTTCCTTAATTCTTTCTTCCGTACGAATGCAGGCCAGACGAACAGTGTGGTGGTAACAAACACAATTGCAAAAATAAATAAAATTGTAGGTGCATAAAATCGCACGCTCTTCTCTTTTTTCCTATTCATAAAATGAACTTTTCTTCTTTAGTATTCTAAGTCTAAAGGTTTAACTTTCATGAGTTGGTCTAGAAAGGTTAATATTCTTATCAATTTATGAAAAGCGATATAAGAATGTAAAGAACCTATAGCTTTAATATATTCATGCATTGGAACACCTAATTTAATTCAGTTACTCCCATTTTTAATTTTAAATTTTATCTTGATATGAACTCTTAAATATATAACTAAAAGCTCTATTTTTGTGAAGCATTCATTCGCGGAACATATAGTGGATTCTATTTTTCAAATGAAAATATATTTGATGAATAAAATATTATAAAGAAAGGAATAGCATTATTCTGACAAACAGCATTTACTCGATTTACGCATTAAGTTGACATATTTTATAAATTTGAAAAATAAAATTTTGAATGATTTAGTTATTCCTATTGAATCAGTTATTGGGTAGATTGGGAGTAGACCATCCTTGACTGAAAATAGAAATAAGTTCATTATCTGGAAGATCTGGTGGAACAGCTTTAGCAGGATCGTCCACCGCAATGAAAAATGTATCTTCACCCAATTTTTTGATCTGCTTATCAATCAAAAGTCTTCTAGGAATATCATTAATGATTTGCTGCTCCATTAAAAAATATGGCAAATTTTCAAATTTACATTGCAAAAATCAAATTTGACATTGAAAAATTTCCATGAAGACTTCTTTTTCAATCACCTGAAGCAACTTATTCTTGATTAAAATAGCGGCTATTATTAAACAATGTGTAGTGATGTATAATAATGTGATACAAAAATTTGATTATATATAGTGTTTCAGTCATAATTTTCCAAAAAAGCGATTCGAGGAATATTGTCAAAAAAGTCATTTATATTTACATGACAAAATGAAATAAAAATGTGACAAGATTTTTGACATTTTTTCATCGTTCAGCAATAAAATGTCAACACAGAAAAAGATGTATTATTCACCAAATATGTTCCAGTCTTACGGTGAACCTGAAATCAAAGCGGTCACACAGGTATTGAAGGCAACGCCTGAGGAACAGCAAAAAATCATCGAAAAATTCGAAAAACGCGTCGCTGAGTTATTCAGTGCAAAGTACGGCGTATTTGTTAACTCTGGAAGTTCAGCGAACCTACTCGCTTGCATGTGTGCAGGTTTTAAACCAGGTGATGAAGTTATCACGCCAGCATGTACATTCCCGACAACTGTATCCCCGATAATTTTCCTTGGTGCAACGCCTGTATTCTGCGATATCGCTCAGGGACGCTATGTTCCATCAATTGAGCAAGTTATGGAAAAACTTACAGAAAAAACAAAGGCTGTACTTATTCCAGACCTTGTAGGCGATAAATTCGACTACATTGGATTGCGCAAGGCACTTGGTGACAAGTACAAACACGTTATTCTCATTGAAGACGCTTGTGATACAATTACATCGTGTGATGCCGAATTCGCGACAGTTTCGTTCTATGCTTCACATGTTATCAGTGCTGGTGGGTGCGGTGGTATGATTTTCACAAACAATTATGAAGATTATCAGAAATTATTGAGACTTCGCAATGATTTGCTTGATTGCACAGCTCCGTATTACTGCGCTGAGTTCGGTTATCAGAACTCATTAAGATTCGAAGACTTCAAGAAGGCCAGAATGGAACATTTCGAGCATTATTGGAGAAGACTCGGAAATAGCACATTCTATGAACTTCCTACTAATCACAATGCATTGTGGCTCTCCATGGCATTGATTTGCAAGTCTCATCGTTACGAGATTGTCGAGCAACTCGAAGCACGCGGAATTCAAACGCGTTTATGCATGGCAGGAAACATCCTAAGACAGCCGTTCTATGCAAGAATGTTCCCTAACATTGATCCAGCAGTTTTCGTCAACACAGACAAAGTTTTCGCTGGAGGAATTCTCATCGGTCTTCACCAAGGTTTAAGCTCTGAAGACGTTGACTGGATCTGTGACCAACTTGAAGAACTCGCAAAGAAGTATGAAACACAATAAACTGTTTACAAATTTAGTAATTTCCGCATTTTTAATCTAAAAATGAATCAAAGGTGATCAATTTTTATTACATCAACATTAAAAACTCATTTATTCTATGTTTTCATTCGAAACATACACTTTAATGTTTGATTATTTGATTATTTTGCATATTTTTTGTGTAAATGTGTTTTGTCTCCCAAGACATTTATTTGATCGATGAATATCATAACATTAAACAATAGAATGCATAATCAAGGTTAAGAATTGATAATCAAAATATATTATTGATTATCGAAGGAATGATTATTGAACAGTGGCTCCATAATATTTTATTAATTTATAAAATGCTGTTAAAGCACAGTGTGGTCTACGATGGATATCACGATTTTCAGCATTATATTTTTCATTTTTCAAAATTAATTGCGTAAAATGTATTTATGTGGATTTCTATTTTTTATTTAATGGAATTTTGAGAAATAAGAAAATATAACCAAATGTCACTTTTCCAATTTTGAATGACTGAGAAAACTTCTTCGATTCAAGACCAATTCTTAAATTTGGTGAAGTCATTTCAGTCGCTAGATATCACAAAAGACATGGATGAGCAATGCTTTGATCTTATTCATGCTACAGGCAAATTTTCTGATTTTATAAGCACGGGATCAACTTCTTTAACAGCACAATTAGCGTCAGGAGAGATAAACATATTCGATCTTATTGAATCATTCACCAATTTCTTCACTCTCGACGTTTTACTACCAGATCAACAAACTTCGCTTTTAATGGCGTTTTTGCCACTCTTCCTATCAGTTTTGGTGAAAATTGCAAGTTCTGGCATATTTACACCATCAGAATATGATTCCGCGTGGAAGTATTTCCAAAAAGAATTTATAAAATGCACGCAAGCTTTAATGCAATTTCAATTCCGCCCGATAATATCCGAACTGCTTGCACAGTGCGAAATAATTAAGCCCATTTCAATGAAAATTCCAGATATAATTCAAAATCTTCATGTTTTTTTGAGCTCATTCGTCCAACGTATTGAATTTGATGCTAAAAGTGAAATATACAGCAACACATTGAACGAAGTTGTTCGTGCAAGACAAGAAATATTCAAGATTATTCGACTTGAAAAAGGGACAGATTGGAATCTCGCAATCATTCCTTCATTTATAACTGCTTTCAAGAATGTCGAAGATTACACGTTATTCGCTTACAGATTCGCTAAATTAAAAGAAACGATGCAAGTTTTATCGAACAGCCAAAAGCAAATGCATTTCCCACCAGTCACAAGGCAGCAGATGGCTCGTCCAATGTTAATTGGCGCTACAAAAATGATGCAAATTTTATTAAGAAATTTGGTTCTGTTTTCATTGGATGATTCGGATCAGAGTTGGCTCTCTCAAACATTTGAAATAGTAAATTCACTCCAAATCTCGCTTAAAATCCATAACGATATCGCTGTAAGAGAAAAATGGGAGAAATTGATCAATTCGATCAATCCCACCTTCTTCAACAAGAATGCAATCAAGGAGCAAGAATTAATCGAGAAATTAGCTTCAATTTCAGCTTCATTTTGTATTAATTATCCAAGAATGTCTCAAGACGTTTCTGAAATACAATCATTATACAACAACATCCGCAGCTCAGCAAAAAACTTATATTCATTGTTGTCATTATACATAATTTTAACTCAATCAGCTGCAAATTCAGTTAATACCGATTTTACAAACACAGTATTGATATTCAGAAGATTTATAACGTTCCGTATCTTCTATTCATGTTGCATTCTTACAGCTGAAAGATGTGAAATGATTATTCCAATTCTTCCATCTCTTGAAGCAAAGAGCGACGTTTATACAACAGTTAAGATCTTAAACAGCGCCACCGAGCAGCTTAAGACCGTAGGAATGGCATTCCAGCAGAACAGCGAATACTTCATTTCAAGATATGAAGCTTATTTAGTATTCCTTGTTGTTTTGTCAAGAATGAAAGACGGCGAAACACAGATCGCAAATCTTCTCAAATATCATCCATCCAGTGAATTTTTCGGGAGGATTCTTACTCCAAGAGAGGAAACAACATCAATTTTAGCTGACATCAAGTTCAGAGCCGACAATGCGCCATTGTTTGCTTCTGCAAACAAACTCAAGACTTACAAAGTTGGATCACTTCAATGGATCGAATCCGCAGCACTTTTCTTCCAATACGCTCTTGGAAGAACTCTCGACATTAGAGACATCTGCAACACATTTGGAGGATACACAGATTTCTTGCGTATCATCGAAAGAGTTAACAACGAATATTCCAGATCACTCGGATGTGCTAAAACAGTCAGAACATCAAATGATGGCTTATCGAAGTACATCAGTGCTGTTGATTCAGTTATTGGACTTCTTAAAGATCCTTCTTATAAGACAGACAAAACTGCAATGATTGTTGCTGCTGCGCAGCTCAATCTTCATCTCATGTTCAGTGATGCATTCAATGAGAATGAAGTAAACATGATACTTATTGATTTAATGTCCACAGTTAACATTCCTGTCAAGGCAGAAGCAATCATGAAGGTTTATAACCTTCTCGATAAGCTCGAAGCCTTCAGGGTTGTTTATCCACAAGATATCGAGCAAATCTACGCTGACATGTCAAATCTTTTCAATTCCATGTTGGTTGGAAACTTCCCTGACGTTGACGTCATCAAGAGCAAGATGGTGACATTGATGAACATCGTCAAGATGCAGGATAAAACGTTGGCTGATGGAATGCAGTCCGATGAAGACGCCATTCTTGAACATATCGAAAGCTGCTTGTTATTGTATAAATTCATGAGAAACCTGAATGAATTGAATGATAAGAGAGTCATCAGAATGTGCTTTAACCACAATTTATTGGTTACTCTTGCTAAGGAAGCAAAGGCAATGATTGAAGGAGGATTGGTTTTTGCCGATAAAGTTGAACTAATTCAAGCTAAAGTTTCTGAAACAGAGGCTGCAACAAATACCAATGCATTCCAATTCTGGAATGAATGTGAGAACAACGGACGCTCACTTGAGCTTATTACACAATGGAAGACACTTGAACCATATTTGGATTATAAGCGTTTATATATTGAATTCTCACAGATTGTTCCTCTTCTTAAGTCAATCACATCCAACAATTCTCTTTTCAATGATCCAGTGTACGACAACACAGTTGATAAAATCGAAGTTATTCTCAGAGAGTTCTCTTTTGTTCCATCGAGAATTACATTATTTAACATCGAAAGAAGACTGAGATTATTATCCACATCAATCGCAAGCAAGCAGAAAGCATTAATCGGACAAAACTTATCAATTGATGCATTCGTGTACAGACGCAAGTTAACTAAAATCATTCACAAACTTGCCTCAGCGAGATTCATTATTGATTCATTTGAGCACCCGGTCGCAATCAACAATGATTTGTCATTCATGAAGTTGATCACTGATTTCCAGGTTTCAAACAAGATCGATCCTAACGATCTCGGTTATCAGCTTTTAATCTCTCCACGCATAGTTTATCTCCTCAGCTTAGCTGAAACATTAACACCAGAACAAGTGACAGCAATTCATTTACGCCAAGCAAAGAGTGTTAATCAATCGGTGAAGGATGAAATTGAGAAAAGGACAAAGGCAATTGCTCAATATCCAGAAACAATGAAGCAAAAGATTGCTGAGGCACAATCGGAAGTTGACAGATTCGAAGAACACATGAAGGAAGCTCAGGACAAACAAGATCTCGCAAAGAAGGTTGTTGATGACTTAAGGAAGCGCCGCAATGAACTCACACAAGAACTCGACAAGCTCAAGAAGAATCAAGGTGATTCTGATTCCTCAGTCCCACACTTTGACACTGAGATGTCGAGTGTCATTTCTCTTTTGTTGAGAGATGAAGAGTTCTGCCAGCCAAGGACAGAAGCTGATTTCATTGCTGAGCAGCTCCAGGAAGCTCTCAGAACTAACTTAAGGCTCAAGAAGAGCATCGAAGTTCTCGGATTCCCACACGAAAAGGCCGTCTTCACTCATTCAGAGTTTGCACAAGTTCTTGCCAGTTTTTCTGTACCAACAACAAAAGTTTCACCATTCACAACACAGAGAGCTAACGAGAGTGCCGCGCTGCGTCAGCAACTTCGCGACCTCCACACTGAAAGGGATAACCTATTCAGACAGATCGTCAAGGAGACTCAGAAGACAGGCTACTCTGAGAGGAAGCGCTACAACACAGACTCCCTCTACCAGCACATGAAGAGTCTAAACACTCGCGGTATTGTTGAAGGAACATCCAGGAAGAATCAGAAGGAGCAGTTCCTTGAGTTTGCAGATGTTTCTGATCAATTCTTGCTCGAAGCTTCACATGAGATCAAAGACCTCGAACAAGAGATTGCTGATCTTGAAGAAGGCAAGAACATCGAATTGCTTGATATTGAATCTCATAACCAGATGCTCAGGAAGAAGCTCAGCACTCAACTTTCACCTGCAAACGAAGGAAACAACGAATAATTGTATATTTTAATAAATTTTGTAATATCTGATTATTATTTAATAATATCGAAGTTATATGAAAACTTTATTTTTGATCGAATTAATAAAGTTATGAGAAAGATCACTCAAATAACAAGAAAAACATATTTTTAACATTTTCACAACAATGAAAGTTCTAGAATGTAAATGCATTGGATTGATTAACTTTCAATTCTAATTTTGTCGAAAAGTTCTCTGGAATGGTAAAGTTCTCGAACGGATCGTAGCCAACGAAGTCCTCGAAAGGATCAGGTCCAAGCAATTGTTGCTGTTCTTGTTCTGGTTCTTCATGTTGATCTTGTTTTTGTTCTTGTGGAGCAGCAGTGACAGACTTTTGCGGAGGCGCCTGTATAGCAAGATTATCACTCGAGTTGTCCTCCCACATGAGTCCATCTGCTGTTTCCATTTTATCTTTAGGATCTTCGTGGATTGGTTTGACATAAGTCATTTGAGCCGTAGCGTTGTATATCTCATCATTGAATTGGTTGTCATATGCAAGAAATTCGTAAAGATTTTTAGCGTTGATGTGAATATTTCTTCTTAGTGTCGAATTCTTGGCTTCAAATGAAAGCATCGTAATTGTTTGAATATCCACCAAATGCTGACGAAGTTTGCCATTAATTTGGTGATCTCTTAGATTGGCAATCGTCTGGAGAACGAAAAGAAGCTTATTTACTGTAAACTGGTGGGAAGCGGATTTATCTATTTCCTCGAATATGGTTTGGAACAAACAAACATTGTCTGCTTGACTTTTGGCGTAATTAACGCACTGATCGACTAAAGAAGGATCAATGGAGGTGGAATGACCCTGCGCGATCTTCGAAATCAGTGACTTTATTTGCTTTTGATTCACAGATTTGGATTGAATAATTGATTTATTCATTTATAAATTTATAAAAAATGAAAAGTGACCTTTTGATTTAGTGTTTAATCAAAGCTTTCCATGTAAAGAATGAATTGTCTAGAATAAGCCTTCATTTCTAGATCTGACATTAGTTTACATGACAAAATATATTTTACATGACAAAACATATTATATTTCAAAGCATTATAAATAATTTCAGGCATAGGGCTATACCTGGCATCTGCTTGCTTTTGAAATCAAAGTAAATGCTAAGGTACTCAGTATACTCTTCATATTGCATCTGTAAATGAAAATTCTGTTACTACATAACCATTACGGATTGACACAATATAAAGCATTGATGTATTGAAGGAAAAGGGAAAGAGACTCTTTGTTTTCAAGATCAATTTATAGCCCAAACTTTCAGGAACATAAAATACATGAAACACTTCTCCCATAAATTATATATTTTTGATATTATGTTTATTTGCGAACAGATTTTTAGTTGATTTTGGTATCATTGCCTAATAGCACGACAAACTAACGTGAATAGACTAATATGTTATGTTACCATACAACTAGAGCATGCAGCATAGATCGATAATTAAAAGTATACTTATACTCATCATTATGCTATAAAACCAATCAGTCTCATTTGATTATCACTTGCTGGACCTGGCTCAGCTTCAGGTGAAATATCCATTGATAGATCAATCGCAAATTCATGCTACATAACATCATCATCAAATTCGTATGGACAATTTTTGTTTTCATCAGCTTTTGACAATTTTTGCGAAAATTTGCTAACTTTGTCAAGTATTTACGCTTGCGCACCATCAGTGACGCTCCTCCAGCAAAGAGTCGTAAGTATGAACAAAGGACAGATAAACCTAGATTCATTAAGTTTATCAGAAAATTGCGTTCAGTATACAAATGGATTTTACCTTGCAAATGGATATCAGTCCATCTAGTATATCTAAGTATCGGGTGGAACTCACTTATGCGACAACTTTTGAATTTTCGAATTTCAACGGCGAGTTTCATTACACAAACGTTCTGAATTTGTCTGTTCGCTATTCATCGAAGGAGTCCAGTAGAATGATTCACACAACAATGTCCAATGTTGTATTTCAAGATATTTCATTTATTGATTGCACATTTTCTAACAATGTTTACGTATCAAAGGCCTCAAAATCGTACGCAAGCACCATAACATTCATTAATTATTATGCACAAAGAATTTCTTCAATGTCGATTTCATTATCATCAGCGACTGACTCTTCTATCTACAAACTCGATTACTATGACGAACATGATCTATTCAGTGATAGATATACCCCAACTCCTTCTCCATTGCCAACAAAATCATTAGAACCAACATCATCTTCTTTGCCTTCTTATTCACCAACGAGAACAGCATTACCAACAGTTTCTGCATCACCGACACCTCAGGCAGTTGTAACTTGTAACTCCATCACAGGCTGTTATTCCAGAAACACCATCATCACAGGATTCATCTCCAAGTTCAGATTCAACAGCGATAAGTTCCGACAGTCAAATTACGAACAATCCAAACATAGATGCTTCAATAACAGCGAACCCAGAAAGTTCACAGTCTCAAACAGTTGATCCATCATCAGAATCTGTTTCTTCAAAATCAAGCACAATAATCACGTCAACATCAATTACTCATCAACAAAATCCGATAACACCAATTCCAACAAATGTTGACAGCGCTGAAAATTGTTCTCTGAAATCAATTTCGAGTATTTTGAAACGGCTACATTGGTCCCTTAATTGGTACAATTGCAGGTATGCAAAAATGAAATTAATGATATATAATCATTTGGGTTCAAAACAAAGCAAATCATGAATCACAAATCTATACAATATCTACAATTCATAAAGGATTTAAAATATATACAAAGGGGTATGATAATAATTTAAGGGGATTGTCAGTTTTGTTTTTTGATGAAACAAAGTATCAACACTGAAGGAGATTGAGAGGATCTATTGAAATTTCTAGAAGAAACACCGTAGCAATCCTGAATATATAAACAATCCAAGTTTTAGATTGTACAGAATTGAGCTTTTTGGCTTAAATACACTTGGTCGAGCTGATCAAATAGAAGCAACAGCAGATTTGTATAACCTGTTTTTTCATCGTATAAACTCAAAAGAAATAATTGACCAAATTAAATCTGCTTTCAAAAGAGGGGCAAATCCAAATCTTGGCGTAAATTATATTCCTCTATTTAGTTGTTTTGCTGCACAAAGATTAAAACTGTTTAAATTATTTCTTGATAATGGTTTCAATATTTATACAGAATACATAATTCCAAATGTTTTAAATAAAGCTTACTATAGTGAAAAAAGATGAAATAAAATGCTTTATTATACAAATATTCAAAGATTGTTCATTAGAAGTTGCCCAGTTTTTAGTTGATACCATGAAAATAGATATTTTTCATAAATATGGCAAAGCTGATGTATTTATTTCATCACTCATAATTGATGATACGCGTGTTATGGAATTTCTCATTCAAAAAGGATATGATCCAAACCAACGCGATGATGAATATGTTTCACCATTGTATATTGCATGCATCCTTTCATATATATAGCATGCAGAAATTTTATTAAAGAAAGGAGCAAATAATATGTGTGAAGATAAATTTGGTTCCATGCCGATTCATGCTGCGGCATCCAGTGGTTCGGTAGAAACTCTTGAATTCATTATAAATCAACATGGTGATGTCAACGTTCGAGACCACAACGGTGATACACCACTTATGCTTGCCCTTGACAATGATGAAAATCACAATGAAAAGGTCAAACTTCTGCTTAAACAAGGTGCAGACCCTAAAATTATCACAAAGTATAACTTTTATACAGCACTATTTTATGCTGTTTTGCGAGAACGAAAAGATGTAATACAATTACCTTCTTGATCATGGTTCTGATGTCAACTTTTTCTCACAAGACATGCAAATGACTGTAGTAAGTCTTGCAATATACAATTGCAACAATGAAATTGCAAAAAATCTAATTCAAAATGGTGCTGACATCAATTACAATCCAATTAATCCAAGGTTTAGTCCATTATTAAGGCTCATTACAGATCCACAACTCATTGAACTTGTTGTTTCTAATCGCCTGAAATTTATCCGCGATTCTCGATATCCTGATATATATCCTGCCAGTGTTTTCATTAATGTTTATGAATGTGTTGAAAAAATGCATTTTGTATTCAAATACTTGAAGCGGCACAACATTGCTGAGCTCATCAATCCAAATGCTAATTTGTCTGAAATATTCAGCAAATTGTTATATATGAGTAATATGCAAGAACTTTTTAAAAACAAACAAGATTTCGAAGAAGTTAGTACGTACTATAAAGTTTAGTGGATAAAAGAAATTATCCGTCAAGGATTTGATATTAACTCAAAAGATCGATACACAAACACCGCTTTGATAGGTGGAATTCTATGTAACAGTAAAGATATTGTACATTGTCTCCTTTCATGTAGTGCAGATACAATCACTCGAAACAAGGAAGGAAAGACTGCTGCTCATTTTTAATTAGAAGTTAACTTTATTGATGAATCAATTATTGAACTTCTTAAATTATGTAAATGTGACTTCTCAGCAGTTGATTACTTCGGAAACAACCGTGCCCACTATACGTATAAATCAGGCAATGAGAATCTTCTTGAATTACTTCCAAGTGAAACACATGCAAGTATTCTGAGACATGCAAACAATGATGGATTTTATCCCCAATATTCAAAGCACAACATCTAATTATACTTTGATCGTGGATTCATTCGAGGACTAAGCGATATTGATTCCAGTGAAACCCAACTCACATCATGTATTCTTCGCCATGATTTTTATGAGTTTGTTTGTCTTGTTAGGAATCATAGCGAATTATTGAATATACGCAACTCAAAAGGTGAAACACCACTTCATGTTGCATGTCGTTTGCCAGGCCGCACAGAATTTGTCCTCTTTCTTGTCGATCATGATGACATTGATGTGGACTGTCGACTTTCTGACGATCTCAGCGACACCGCTCTTTCTACCTCAATTAAGCACAACTACTTCAAATACGTCGACATCCTTTACAACAGCGACAAATGCGATCGAACTCTGAGATTTTCACCTGATCGCCTTTCTTACTTCCATCTTTGTGTTCTTCATGAAAGTATTGACAGTGCTTACGTTCTTTCTAACTCAGGCTATGTCCCTCCTGATGATGATGACATCCACAAGAATACATATCTTCACTATGCCTCTCAATACACATTTAATGATGATCTCATCTTCATCGTCCTTGAGATAATGAAAGAATGCAATCAAAATAACGATCAGAACCTCACAGCGCTCATATCTTCATGTATCAACGGTAACCTTCCATTCATCCGATCATTCCTTCAATATCACTATGAATTTAACCTCACATGCGAAGACTTCTTTCGATCCATTTTCGTCTACTATAAACATTCACTTGAAGCTTCTCTTTTGGAGCTTTTTTCATGCTGTAATTTATTCTATGAACCAAGGCTATTCATAGATCATCCAAACTACACATTCCAAACAAATATCAAGTCTCTACTTAAAATGAAAGTTGAGGGTGATGAAACTGAAGATGATGCTAACCAAGATTTGTTATAGCTTCGACTTCCATTGTTTAATTTGAAGTTAAAGGGCGACTAACATGAAAAGTGACATACGAGGATAATGATTTTCAACATCATATTGAATGCAAAATATTTTTAAAAATCCTTAACGGTAATAATATAGTAAAAATTATGTAATAGCAATTTATTAATATTATAACTTTTCGAGTGAGCATATTTGAAAATATAATTCATTTTTTCAAAGAAATTTTCAATAGTTTACATTTCATTATTCATCCAAATCTTCAATTCAACACATTTTATTATGGTCCAAATTATGGCAAATCTAAATTAACATGTTTATTATATTCTACAACATTTATTATTCTCAATATTGTTAAATGTTTCTATTTCTTGAATCAGATGCTCAAAGGTGTTATCAATCTTTGAATTTTCTTTCACAGAGATATACAAGAGAGGGCACTTAAAACGTGACTTAAGTTCATCAATTTCAATTTGAGAAATTTCTGAATGTAAATCATCCAAAAGGTCAATTTTATTTGCAATAACGACACCAGGGAACTGACCGTTGTTTATTCCCTTCGCTGTAACAATCTCGTCATACTTTTTCAGTAAAAACTTCATTGATTAGTGATTTTCTATTGAAAATATGAACAAAAATGCATCTACATTCTTATAATATAGATCAATCATATTCTTAGTATCTGTGCCTTCGAAGAATTGTAAAATGAATGAATTATTTTGATGTTTAATAAATTTTATATACGATTCATCAAACGTTGGCGAAAATTCGCACCCATCGTGATAAGACCCATTGCAGAGACGCCGCAATACCGATGTCTTGCCACACTTCGACATTCCTACAACGAGAATTTTGTATTCCATAATTGAAATAAAATCATTTACACGACATTGAATTATTGAAATTTACATGACAGAACATGACTATCAATTTTCGATTTCAATGAAAACTACTTCAAAAACATGGAAAACAGATGTAGGAACATATCTCCAAATTTGTATTTCCTAAAAGCATATATTTATCAAATCAAAACTATGATGTTATGATTATTAATGTTGATATTTCGAAGTAAAACATTTTATCGCAGTTGGACGCAGTTTTAACGGCAAATATTCTCACTAACAGCAGCATGTTGCAATTTCATGGTGCAAATCGATTGAAGTCATTTTTCACAATTTTCTGCCACTGAAATATTTGTACGTTTGAATAAGGTTTGTTAAACAATTTTTCGTTATATATTATTCGATTGTTACATAAAATGTTAAAACAAAGTATCATAAAATTATTGGTTTTAAATGAGATTTTGGAAATAATTGTTTTTGAAAACTGGAAATCTGATAATGTTTTATTGGAAAAAGTTTCTATATATTATAAATAGAGCGCGGATCTATTATTTAAAGCTGATTTTGGAAATTAAATTAAACGATGTCAAAAATATAAAAAAAGATGTTTTCCTTCTTCAAAGGATGCTCTAAATGGCTCCATATTCCTGTAAAGCTGAAAGATTTTGACGATGCTTGCACTTTGTCGATCATCCTTGAGAAGGCTTCAGTTGCTTTCGCGCATTTCGCAATATCAGACCAATTTAACATCCAATTTATTACTCCTGTGAGTATCCTCATTGAAATGGAGTATAATGAAATCGATTTGTTGCTAAGATTCCACGAATATAACGAAAAGGAAATTATATTTGAATTTTTCAACTCCAAAGATTTAGAAATCTTCGTTTCTCAATTCAATATCTGCTCAAAACTTACCACCAAGATCGAAACAAAATTCGTCCAAGAGAATACTGCTTTTATTAACACTTTTACACAAGTTCAAACTCGTCCTCCGAACTTAACGAAGGGAACAAGCGAAATTGCTTCAGTTCTCCTACCGATTGATTCACCTCTCACAGAGAAAACTTGGAAACAAAGAGTTTTGGAATCAAATAAGCCTTTTATTACAGAAATATATGGCTTAAAATTCGGATTTTTGACATGGAACGTCGGAGAAGCGAAGGTCACAGATGATGTCATTGCTCCGATCTCAGCAATTTTTTCTGGACCGAGAATGGACGCATTATTTGTTGTTTTGGAGGAAATCAACTACGGAACTGAATCCATTGTCCTTGGATCCTCTTCTGCTAAAGGAGAATGGCTCAGAATGTTTAGAAAGATCATGCATTCAGTGCAACTCGATTACGCGCTCGTTAAATGCCAATCTCTCGGTGGTGTATTCTCCGCTTTGTTTGTTAGACCAGAATTTGCTGAGTACTTCTCCGTTAAAGAGCCACAAACGCTCAGACTCGGTGTTGCAGGAATTTTGGCGAACAAAAGTGCTTTGATTTATAACATCATTGCTTCTGAAGCTTCTTTTTTCGTCGTTGGATGCCACTTGGCTCCACACACCGGGCATTACAAGGAGAGACTTCAGCAACTCGAATTAATCTTGAAACAGATCCCAGAATGCGATTACGTTGTCATTCTCGGTGATATGAACTTCAGATTGATGATAACATACGATAAAGCCGTTGAATTGGCAAACGAAGGCAACTTAGATGAACTTCTTGAGACAGATCAACTTAAGGCTGCTTTGAACTTCACAGATACAATGAAAGGATTCACTGAAGGTGAAATCAAGTTCGCACCAACATACAAATACGATCTTGGAACAGATGACTTTGATACAGGTCCAAAGCATAGAGCTCCTGCTTACACAGATCGTGTTATTGTCAGAACTTCGGCGCCAAGAATAAAAGTTGGACCAGCAAACAATTACATCTTCGAAACAGACCTTCTTAGAGCGAAGATCAATAGCTGCTCTAAGTTCGAGACAGAAGATAACTTCGGAACAGATGATTTCCCTGTGAACTATCCAACACCACCTCAATGCTTAACATACACATGCATGAACGCAAGAATCTCTGATCACAGACCAGTGTTTGCACTGTATCAGTTCCCAATCCCGGTCACTCAACGCAAGAATTACAAGATATTGACTGATGTCATGGAAAAGAAGAAGAAAGAAGCCAAACTCTTCTCCATGCCGATTGTCAAATATAAAATTGTGAATGAGTACCTGGATATTGCAAACGCTGGCTGCTGCTGGGTGAGATGGAGAGCAGAAGCCCAAGGTGCAACACTGCAAAACACAAGAGGAGTTATATTCCCAACAATGAATGCTTTGACAAAGTTCACAAAGAATTCTGCTCAAGAACCAGCAAAGATCACAATTTACGTTGATGGCCTGGAGCCACATGAAATCAATATATAGAGCGGAATAACTTTTGTTTGTTTTTATGTAGATTTTTTTAGCACTTTATTTTTATTAAAGTTTGTTTTAATCATTGTTACCAAAATATTTCAAATATAAGTTTCAAATGAGTAGGAAAATGCATTTTATTCTTTCTCATTAATCTAAAATGAAGAAACTATCAAAAATAATTAAGTTCACTGAAATTAATGACATACCTGAACAATGTTTTATTCCACCATGGAAAAAGAAATATTAAGCTGTCTGGTGATTGACAAAATCGTCAATAAAAAATAAAAATGACAAAATGTAAAACTGAAATGTCTAGTTCGTGAACGCATTATGCATGCAGCCTCAGATTGTATTAGCGAACGATTTTATAGTTCAAAATGTCTTTGAAAGAAAATAGGATCAAATTTTGATCAATATTAAGTTTGCGAATTCAGCAGCATTTCATTGCTTGAAAAATCGCTATTAGAGTTATGCATTTGGAAGATAAGTCGAGTTTGGAAAATTTTCGGGAAGATGCTTTTTGATATGTAAATATTTTTACGACAATGCTTAATCCCATTTCTAAAAAGCTTTTGTGCACAAGTATATGTTGTTAGCCTGTATAAGAGACGAGGATGCTGTTCAAAATTTCGAATATAACGCAAATTTTGAAAAAATTGAATTCTGAAAATAAATTTTACTGTCAGAGCATTTCTGAAGAAGATTTTGACATGTGTAAAATTTTTTATTGCGTATTTCGGTTCGTTGAGATATGCAAAATCCAAAAATCATCAAAATTTTCATTTATCGAAAAATGTCACTTTTCTCTTTTGATTTAACACTGAGTGAATTTTTTACTTTATATATTTATGGTTATGATGACGTAGGGGCAAGCTGGGGGATGAGGGCTCAAAGGCACCCAGCTTTGATGTATTATTATGTCCTTAGCTTTTTTATTTTGATTCCATTTTTTATTATGGCAAAATTAATTCGACAAGCTGGATTAAAATCAATAGGTATTTTAGATCCTTCTGTGCTGCGACGGTTTTAGGCTCAATGATGTTTTCATTTATGTATTATTGAGTTATATTCAGTAGATGAGCGTACTTCAGCTTTCAACTTATATCAAATTCCTATTTATTTGCAAACTTCGACGCAATTAACTTTTTTCCCTCAAAATTCTAAAGATACTTTCAACATTTTCTGTTTCTTGCTCGAAAACAATGCTCTATGGATTAAGGTTATTCAACTCTGCTTTCCTTTTATATAATTGCTTTGTTTATTATGACTTTTATCAATTTACCTGAAAAGTTATCTAATCTACTGTTTAGGACCTCTAGCATTATCACAAAGGCACAAAGTTATCTTTACCTTGTATCAGTTGTTGTTCAAATTTTTATTTTATCGCAATTAGTTGTTTTTTTCCAATGTTCATTCATTTTTCCCATATTGTTAAATAGGAATAATGAAGGCATTAGTGTTTATGTTGTGCTTAGGACTAGTTCAGTTATCATTTAGCTTGGCACTCGATGACAGTCTGATTTTTAATCTTGAGTATCTCTATAATGCAAAATTTAGAGATGTGCACTACAACCTCATTTATTTTGTTAGAGATCACATGATATCATGTGTTGTACTTTGTATTATTGCATTAATGCGCCACAAACAAAGAGAAGAAAGTGATTTAAGCCTCGATAACATTCCTAAGATAATGAGTACAGAAATCATTCTCGGTTTCGCTTAAACCGCTTCCGATGTACTGCAGATGTTATCATTCTGTGCTTTATATTAGTGTTTTTATTAAATAGAGAATTATATTTTATATTTTGTTTTATTTACTTCAAATCTTCTACTCATTGATTGCCAAATATAATAGCAGTAATTTGATATATCACATAATGATCAAAATTAGAATATTCAAATAAAATTAAAATATATAGCAACTAATAAAAGTCAATAAACTTAAAATATAAATACTCATTTGATGTATGGATGAAAATGAAATATGATTCTTATTGTAAAAGAAATATATAAAATTCAAAAATATCAAATGTGTCTTTGAAAAGAATTGATCAAAAGGTGCTTATGTCTTGGTAGAGAAAATTTGATTTTATCGCTATAGTTATTTGGAATTCAAAATTAAAATGTGGTCAGATTATATTTTCAAGAAGGAAGTTTTTGGAATTGAAACTCAGATAGCAGGAGATGCAAAAAGAATGCTTGAGTAGATATTGGATTGATCAGTGATATTGCATGTAATAAGTCCAATTTTCTTGCATTGTTTCCTTCACCTGTGGCCAAACTTCACAACCGATAAAAGACAAAAGGTTCCAACAAAACAAAATGACGAGATTAGCATAATATCAAATGACACTTTTCCAAAAAAAAATGAGTAGACAAGGAACTTCATTCAAAGTCGTCCTTGTTGGCAATACGCAAGTAGGCAAAACGTGTATCGTCGACAAGCTCGTCACTGGATCTATAAATAACGAAGTTTCGCCAACAATCGGTGCTTCATTTTTAACATTTGTTATTAAAAGACCGCAGGGACCTGCTCGACTCCATATATGGGATACCGCTGGTCAGGAAAAGTTCATGTCTATCACATCTACTTATTATAGAAACGCTAATTACGCATTATTGTGTTTTGACATAGCAGACAGAAATTCATTCGAAAATCTTGGTCGCTGGCTCGGGGATCTCAAAGGCAATGCTCCTCCTGAGATAAAAATTGTTTTAGTAGGAAATAAAAAAGATTTGGAAGCGCACAGACAAGTTACAGTAGAAGAAGCTGAAAAATTCCAGACAGAGAACGATCTCGTGTTCTATAGAGAAGTTTCTGCTTTGACAGGTGACGGAATTAAAGACTTATTCGTGAGTATTGCAAGTTTGGACGCAGAATCGGCTATGGAGATCATCCAAGCCAAGAAGAACGAACAGGGTAATAAGTGTTGTTAAATAAAAGGAGTTCTATATGTTATTTTAAATATGACAGATTTAATTTGTTGTTTTTCTAAACCATAATACAAGTCTTGAAACATTAATTTTTGTTGTAATAATAACGAATTTGGTTAAAGTCATTTTTATTAATGCAAGATATTGCTTATTGTGGGCAATTTTCAAATTACAAAGAATTGCTCAACAAATCGGGAGAATGGATGTACACGAGTGAGGGGAAGATAGAGTTGGTCAAAGTATGCGATAAAATCATGGATTTCTCGATTGAACCTTTCGTTGATGTCTTTGCAATGGGAAAATTAACAGGATTAATTGCGTATTGGAGACAGAAACTTTCAAACTACAAAACCCGCCCAGTTATTAAAGTCTACGATCAAAATTCACATTTAGTTTCGAGTATTTATTTGGATTATGAATGTTACAGCGTCGATTTACACGTTTTTATGAACGATAATATCGGAATTCTTACAGATGATGGAGCAGTTTTAATTTATGAGCAAACTACGCAAATTAAATTAACAAAAATATTGAAATTCTGTTATGTATTAGCCGCAAAATTCTACGAAATCGGAGTTGTTGTTATGTCAAGTGACGGAAACATTTATGAATGCGAGCATTTTGAGAAATCTTCAATAATTTGCGAACACAAAGGAATTGAGAAACCGAGAGCTTTCGAAATCGTTCCTCCACAATATTCATATACTAATGGTGTGATTTGTTTCATTGTTACACAAGTTGGAGAATTTAATTTATTTTCTAAAAAAGGAAGTTATCACATTAAATTTGAAGCGCCTGTTCAAGCAATTGCTTTATCTGCCTTATATCACTATATTGCCGTTCTTCTTGAAAATTCAATTTTAATTGTTTACGATATCCAATTTACGCAAGAAATATACAGAGTAACAGTTGATTTTTCGATTTTTGATAACTTTTTGTGTTTGAGGTGGCTTGGAGAGTCCGCTCCTGTTGCTATTTTCCAGGACGGATTAATGTTTCTTTCTTCTGATGGAACTTCTCCTTGTTGGACTTTTTCTGGAAATTGTCTTGCATTCACAGAGATTGACAGTGTCTTCATTCAGACGCAGAATGAATCTTACAGACTTGTTGAAGTTCCTGCATCTGTTTCTAATGTTCTTTCTTCAATGGTGACATCAGATGGAGGAAAGCTTTGTCAGATATTTGATGAGAGATTTACAAATCCTGTTCTCGAAGCAATGGAAAACATTGACATAGAGACTGCGAGACAAGAATGTTTAGATACTGCTTTGTTCAGTACTCATGAACAATCACAAGCATTCTTCTTAAATGCCGCTGAATTAGCAGGAAATAAAAATCAACTTGAAAAGGCTATTTTAAGAGCTAAGATACTAAGAACACTAAGAAATGAATGCTCAATGCCTTTAACCAACAATCAATACGAACAGCTTCCAATAGAAATGCTCGGTCGTAGACTTTGTGCAAGACATCTTCACGTAATCGCCGCTAAAATCTTCGAAAGATTGGGAGAAAATACAAGCGATATTTCTGAAAGTTTCGCTCGTTATCTTATTGATAATATATTAGACGATGAAGAATGCTTCTCAACATTACAATCGCATGATTTCATTTCTATTTTATTTGCAGCATCATATGCAATCAAGAAAGGAAGAACAAATCTTGCAAGAAATCTGACAGAACACGAGAAAAGCTTTGTCAATCGTGCAACTCTTTATTCTCTTTTGTCTGATTGGAAGAGCGCATTTGAAGCATCAGCAGAATCATGCGATAGCTCTTCTATGTTCCAGGTTATTGCAACAGCAATTGGTTATCATGATAAAACATTCGTTAATCAATGCATCGCTGAAAATCAAACAATGTCTTATTTCTTGATGAGAGTTTCATCATTAATTCAACCAGATCGTCTTAGAGCTATATTAGAACTTGCTCAAACAGCCGGAGGAGAAGGTGAGAATTTGTTGTTGTATTTCATGTCATTTAATCCAGATAATTCAAACAAGAATGTTTCTAATTTGACAAAACTCAAAGAACTTCAAAAAGTTATTGGAGCAGATATTCACGATAACTCTATTGTTGGAATGTCTTTCAATAACACAATAAGAAGATTAGCGAAGAGCTATTTACCAGAGACAGCAACACTTTTAGCTAAGCAAGCAGATGTTGATGAAAAGATGTGGGTTCGAGTTTTCGTTGTTACATTGATAGAAGAGAAGTTATATAGGAAAGCTGCTGAATTTGTTTGCGTGAAGAATAAGAGGTGGCTTTGGGATATTTGCATATTTACTTTCATGAGATCTTCAACGAAATTGGATGCTTTGACATTCATCCAACAATGCGAAGCTGTTGATTCAAAGGCTGCTCAAAAACTTAGAGTAATTGCTGAATCTGAGAGCTACGTTAAAACTCTCCAAGATAATCCATTGCAATTCAAAATATTCAAATCCAATTCTTGGTAATTTTGTGTTTATGTTTGTTGATTAAAACTGTCGTTGTGAATTAATCATCCATAGCTAATTCAATGGTAATACCCAAATGAATCTGTTATATGTTGAATAGTATGAGCAAATCAGGAAAAAAATATCAATCAATTTCAAAAACACAATATTGGAATCCAAGCTCTTTAATATGGGAATCTTGATTCGGCTATTTGTCTATTAAAAGATCCAGCGACGAAAACTGTACCAATACCATTCTGGACTATTTTAAGTACTGCTATTATAGCTTTGAAGGCTGTATCAATGATAATTTTGTTGACTTCATCTTTTTCAGCACTTGTTTGTGGATATTTTAACACAATCCATCCGGATTCGTTGCTGACAATGCCTAAACGGTCTATTCCTGGTTCCGTTAAGTCTATTTCTCCAATGGTCGAATATGGAGTTTTTAATTTATTGCATTCTTCGACTGTTTTCTTCACGTAATCGAACTTTTCGGGACTCAAATTTCCATTGAAGTTCCTTTCTGACTTCCTCTGTTTGAATGCTTCAACAGTAGAAAACATTTTAATTTTTTTTTTTTAAATAGAAATTTCAGAGGCAGTATTTTTCCTTCTGCGGTGTAGTCCCGCGACCTTCATAACTTTTTATCTGATCAATATTTTTTCGATTTGAAAGTACTTTCATGAACTTATTGATAGTTGTCTATCCAGTGGTATAAGTG
>JALKBU010000840.1:0-22838 GCA_023091735.1 Trichomonas tenax | reverse complement strand
TTCAAAAATTTATTTTTTTATATGGGGGGACCCTAACTTGTAAAATTAATTCTGTAAATATATTTAAAAAGATGTTTGCGGAAGACACGGCGCAGTCGTGGATTCCGCGAACATCTCATTACTAACTTTATATATTAATTATTATTTAAATAAAGTGACTGGTGTTGATAAGGTTTTTGAACTACTTGACCAAATTGCTAATGAAACATTAGGAACATATAAAATATTGTGTGATTGTGGTTTTATTGTTGAAGATTCACATAATGTCACATATGAAAGATCCACACCAAAAGAGGATGAAGTTGAGCGATCAATTCCTTTTGTTATCAAAAATGCAAAAGATATGAAAACATACAAATACTATATTTATTCTTTCATTTCAGAAAAGATGGAAGCAACCAATAAATCATCATCACATCATTATATCACTATTCATACATTTCTTTTTAAAGTAATCAAATTAAATAAGACTGGAATTAATTTTAATGTTTCCGGTTATGCGTTTCTGAGTAAATTGAGATGTGTTCGACATATTCTGGATGATAAAAATTTATGTTATTTTAATGCATTATTTGGAATTTAAAATAAAACTAACATAGTTTTACTTTTTTATTTTTTATTCTTACATAAATGAATCAAAAAGTAACAACAAGATTAAACGATAATAGCATTAGAGCTGAAGGGAGAAAGAAGTTTGAACAATTCTATAATATTCCTGATAGAACCAATCCTAAAACTCGCAGAAGTTATTTAAATGAAGCCATTGATGCATATGAAGGATTCGATGTTTCATCAGAAAGTGATGAGTTATGTAGGAAATTCAACATTAATATTGATTATTACTTCGTAGAACCACAACCTGATGATGTTGATATAAATAAAGTTCAATTTAATTTAGTTGATTCTATTGTTGTAGATCCAGAATTTCCGACAGTTAATATACTCCTCACACAATCACCAAGTGGAAAATTACACGCTGATAGAATCACTGATGTTGAAACATTAACAGGTTACAGAGTTTGTCCATATTGTAAAGAAGAGGTTTATTCGATCCGTGATGATCCAGAACGAAAACATCAATCGCGGTTTCTAAAACATTGTGAAAAATGCAAGAAAATAATGGTAGATTAATTCAAGACATTCAATTAAACAAAACACAACAACCATACACTCCACACATTACTTAGCAGAAAATATATCAATGGTTATTAGCCCAAGATTTACAAGAACATTTTAAACCAACAAGATATTATATTACATTCGATTTCGAAACATTGGAAACAAATGAAGAGTTACAATTATCTGAATGTGCAACATTGAATGCATATTTAAAACCGTTTATGGTCCTATCAACAGTAAAAACTGATTTTAAAACATTCACTAAAAACTTTTGTTTAAAGGCAATAAGACTTTGGAAAGATGAAGGAAAAATAATAACGGCGTGGGAAGTATTAAGCTAAAACATAAGTAAAATTTCATGTAAAGGGGTGAAATTCAACAACAGCGATGATAAATCTATATTTTCATTATTTCAGAGGTATAAATATAAATTTGTTGACAGTGTTAATGAATCGTTAATTAAACCGTTCTTGAATTTAATTTATGAAGTCATTTGCAACAGCAATAATGGAGTATATAATTATGTTATAAATTGGATTTCATACATAATTCAAAATCCAGGATTAAAAACAGAAACTTCGTTAGTGCTCAAAGGTTTGCAAGGAATCAGTAAAAATACTTTTACAGACGTTATATCAGAACTGTTAAATGGTTATTCAAATAAGAATTTAACAGAAGCTGCAGAATTAACAGGTTCATTTAATTCAGTAGTCGAAGCCAAAATGTTAATTGTTTTAAACGAATTAAGAAACATTGGTGAAGAACGTTTAGCTAATTTCGATTCATTAAAGTCAATCATTACAGATAAAACAATAAGAATTAATGAAAAATTTCAACCACGCAGAACTGCTGAAAATGTTGCAAATTTCATTTTCGTTTCAAATAATGCATATACTGTAAAGATTGAAAACGGAGATACACGTTATGCTGTGCTTGCATGTAATGGAAAATACAAAGGAAATCAAAAATCTCGGTCCGATTTATTCTTTACGTTCTCAACCAAATTTTATGAAAATTTAATTACTTATTTCATTAAACATGACGTTGAAGAATTTAATCCAAGTTAGTTATAAACATTTAGCAAACTTTGTCCTACGTCCAAAGTTTTCTAAATGTTCTCCTATCAGCTCAATTCCCAATATAAATTCCAAAAAAAAGTAATTAAAAAAAAATCAATATTTTTTTTATCCAATAAATTTCAAGTTATATATATCAGTATTCTTTCCCAGAGAGATTACAGAAGTTATTTAGTTCTATACCAAGCATACACAATAATATATGGTGGTATGTAATCTGTGTTTTTAAATTCTGGATTATCATATGTGTGAATAAATTCATTTTTATCATCAAATAATAATTGAACTGTCCAATTTGATCCACCTTCTAGAGCACCAGCTTTAAATCCACCTGAATTAATATCTTGCTACATACAATTATGATTATGCTGTGGTAAATTATCAACAGATATCTTTTTAGAACCACCGGTTTGATTACTAATATTAGCACAATATAAAAATCTATCAACGATTTGTTTCCATGTACCAAATCCTATAGCTATACTAGGATTAGTACTATTCATAGATGTATAGATAGAACCTATTGGATATAAGTTTTGTATCATTTGAGATAACGATTTACTTGTATTTACAAATAATTGATAAATATCATTTAATCTTTGATGAACATCATAATAATATTCTTTATCTGGATCTTTTGCAGAAATACTATCAGATTTAATATTATTAAATTCCGTATGTGTATGATCTTTATTAGCTTTATTATTTAATTCTTTAATTATATATAATCTATTATTTGAAATCGGTTCAATATATGTTATTTCATTATTTGTAATTGGACCTGATGTAAACGTTGGTTGTTTAATTGCTGGTGCACCATCAATATCATATATATAAGCACCAATTTCATTTATTGAAACTTTATTAAATTCTGTATGTATATGAATAATATCAGATTTATTATTTAATTGTTCGTCAACATATGTTTTATCACATTTCATTTCTATTGTCTGTAATGATTCAGTAAAATCTAATATTGGTGTTTTATCATTTAATTTCTCTTTATTTTTAATTATATCTTTTTCAACTTGTTCTATTCTTAAAACTATTTGAAATGTATTATAATCTATTTTATCATTAATATCTTTATGTGTATGATTAATATCAGATTTATTATATTTTCTAAATCTTCATGTGTATGATTAATATCAGATTTATTTTTTAATTCTGTACTTAAATCTTTATTATTAATATTAATTTCTTGAGTATTAATCTTACCAACTGTTATAGATGTTTGTTGTTCTGGTTCTTTATTTATTTCTAAATCATGATCATCAGGTATTTTAGTGAAACTAGTTAAATTATCATTTATTGAACATAACTCTCTAAATATTTCAGCAACTGTAAAAGTAATAAGTAAATCATTAATTTTCTCAGTACCTTCAAAACTTATATTATTATCTTTAATCACATTATTAATATAATTCAATAAAACATCATAACTAGGAAATAGCTTATTGAACTTTTCAGCAATTGTTGGTTCAGGTTCTACGGCATCTTCTTCTTCAACAATTTCATTAACATCTTTAGACATAATACTTCTAGTACCAACTCTAGATAAGTTTCTAAGAAATGTAGTAACTTGACTGAATAAATTCATATGACTATCCATTACTTGTCCTGTAAGATCTTGCATCCAATTAATATTATTAGTAGTCATAGTATTTGTTTCTGAAACAAATGTACGAAATGATTCTAAATTAGATGTAGTACCTTCTAACATATCTGATAACATATTAAAGTTTCCTGTAATTGTATGTGTGAACTCTTCCATTCTTTGAACCCATGTCGCTAAATTATTAAATACATCACCACCAGTAGATATAACATTTAAAACTTCATGTAATGTATCTAAACCTTGTGTCTTAGCTAATAATACTGATAATTGTGATACTTGATATTGTAGAGCAGCAAATAAACCAGCTGTTAAACCAGTATTTATTAAATCCCATATCCAACCTTTAGCTGAAGCACCATCTAAACCATCACGTCCTGGTGGTCCGGTATCACCCTTATCTCCTTTTTCACCTTTAAATTCATCATGATGTTTATTTAAATAATCTAATGTTAATAAATCTACATTTGTTTCATCACTTAAAATATTAGATATTACTTTACTAGATATTTCTATAGATTTTTAAAATTTAATTATATCATTAAATTCAAAGTTATTATTTAGTAAACTAATCAAATAAATAATATAAGTTAATGAATTTCTAATGTATTCATCAATTGTACTTTCTTTAAATATAATATCATTATTTGATATAATTGGTACATATACTATTGTTTGTTTTGGATCAAATGTTTTATCTATATAAATCCTTCGTGATGTATTACCATCAAATAATATTAAACTTATATTATCAAAACTTAATCTGTATTTACCAAATACTAAACACTTAGATCTTTCGCTAATATATGAATAAGGTGCAACTGACATTTTAAAATTAATAAAACATGTATTTCTATTTGAAATCGATAGATCCAGTAAATTACAATAAGATTAATATTAACACAGAAATACCATTATATGAGACTTAAGGCGATTGGTAGTAAAAGACGAAGTTCCCCCCTTTTTAGCTCTGTGTGTTATTCTTCTCAATTTAATAAACTTGTCAAATTTAGCCGCGCAAAAAAAATTCATCATAATTTTTGGGAGAATAACACACAGAGCTTATGTGTGAACATTTGGAATACTTTTTTGGAAAAAAGCTAAAAAAGCATATTTGTGATTAGATTTACTTATTTATCATCGACAACAACCTATTTTACGTTATAAAAATGCTATACAATGGGAATATAATATATTATAATGAGTAAAGCACATCATGGCAAATCATTGTTTTTGATGCAAGATATATCTAATATTTTAATGAAATATAGACTTTGTTAGCTAATTCTTTAATATATCATGCACAACGTGATTTTGTACATTGGGGTTCAATAACTTCGCAAGAAGTTAATCCAGTGAGTTAAAAAACGAGTTTCGCCGACTTTGCGTATAAAAATTTAATTGCCCATTAAGAAATAAAAATAAATGTGCTTTTCATTCATTTTTGCTGCTGTGTGCAACTGCACCGCACAACGTGGCTGCGTGTGGCAGCAAAAATGGACCAAAAGCACGCTTTTTTTATTTGAAAATATATGCGAGGACAATTCTATGGACCTTTTATTCTTCAACACATAAGCTGATACTATAATCTCGGTCTTTCATTTATCCTTGTTGTATTGCGATGTTTTGTTGAACCACCGATTAAAGAATGTCAGATTGCTATCATAATATTTTATGTATTTGCATTCAAGAAATAGCTATTTTCTAATTAAGTTATGAAAAATAAGGCAAATCCTATAATGAAATGCCACTATTTTTCCCATTCGTATGATAGTTGATCCATGTCAATACATTTCTCTAGATGTATTATTAATGGAAAACGAAAAATAAGGGTAATTCAGAAATCGTCAAAATTTTCGATATATTTGTCATGTAAATATTTAACCTTATTTCATGAATTCTTTATTGAACTCTAATTGCTTTATTTCCATGATGTACACTGTTTTTAAAAGATAATTCAGTAAGAGAATTAACTTGATAAAGTTGAGTTTTTCATTCAATTCGATCAGATGTTCGTTTTTATGATGTTTCATAAGCAAAATGATGAAACATATTATATATGATGTCTGCGGATTGTAGAAATATGGACAGCGATCGATGAATTACAACTTTTCCATTTTTGAGCAAAAATTTGCTATTTTTCAAAAAATTTACTGATTTGGGCTAACTACACATTTACAAGTCTATTTATACAATAAAAACGATAAGCAACAATTTTACAAAATTATTCGTTTTAGTAAATTTCCAAAATGAACGCTCGAGGGAAGCACAGTGAGCCGGCGATCCTTCGGCCAAAAGCGGGTGTTCGATCCTCGATGAGGCGAACGCCGGCGAAAACACACCAACAGCAAACGTCAAAAGGCTACGATACATCTCAAATTGATCAGATTAGAGAGCAACTGATGGATTATCCTGATTTCACAGGCATAGAAATGCCGAAATTGATTAAAGTTCAGGAGAATAACAATGAATATCTATCGTATTGCATCCAAAACAGGATGTTTGACGAAGCAAAGAAATCTCAACAGTTAAACTTATACCTTTCGCGAGAAATACAGATACAATCGAGAGAACTTGAAGCTTTCCTCCAACAAACAGCGACAAATCAAAAATTCGCAAAGTCAAAACAGGAAAATAAGAAATCGTATGTATTTTTGGCGTTAGTCCTCATTTTATTGGGGAGGCGCCGTTTTTAAATAATGCTAACACACAGAAGTGACCCTATTGTTGCAGAATTTGATCAAAATACAAACTTCAAGAGAAAACAGATCGAAAATCAGCACTTCAACGAATTACAGCACTTGGAAAAGGTTTGGAATGAAAAAGCCGCACGTTATGTTTACGATGATTCAAAGCTTAATGATCTCGCTGAAAAAGAGAAAGAATTCATGGACCAAGGCGATATTGATGCTGCAGAAGAAATACGCATGCAAATTGATGCAATGAGATACGAAGAAAACGAAGAAATTCAACAACAATTCCAAAATGATTATTCGAACGCACGTCAACATTTGACAAACAGACAAGAAACAGAAATGCAGCAATTTCTTAACCAGCGCAAACGCCTTCGTCAGAGATTGATTGAACGTAGCGCCGGAATGATTTATCGACCATTTGAACCAGAACCAAAACCACGCTCTATCACAACGGGATTGCCACCAGCACGCGATGCAACAGCAAATTCATCATTACGCACAATCGAATCGAACAGATTAGTTCCGATTTCGACAAACAAGCCAAAGAAGAAAGCGAGAAGGAAATCCAATCAGTCGCAGCTTCCTAAGTTGCATGAAAAGTCTCCTGTTCAGCAACCGATGGTTTCTGTTGCAATTCAAGTTTCTCCAAGATTAGCAAACGGAGAAGAGAAATCTCAGATTTCAACACATTCATCCAATTCCGCAAAATCTATTGCTTCATCAATTTCTTCGAAATCAGATCAAAATTCACAATTTCCTTCTCCAATGTCTACATCATCAAAGAGAACGGATAAGACATACAATGAGGAAGAAGCAAGCTCTTCTTTCGACGAGGCTTCGGCTGCTGACTCAACAAGGCCAATGCACGGTTCAGCTATTGTTTCTGCTGAAGCTTCATTCGGTCCAACAAACAAAGATTTCGAAGCTCGACCAATGGATTCTGATTCGAAGAAATCTTCTTCGAGCGATGATGAACAGAAGCATGACAGCTTTATAGAATCATCAACGAAACTTGCAGACTTCACAGATTCGGAAAGTGAGAAAGAGGACGAAAAATCTGACGAACATAAATCAGATGATCAAAAGCAGGAAGAAAAGCAAGAAGAAGAGGAGGAAAAACACGAAGCTAAAGATAAAGACCTTGGTGATCTTCTCAGAGATAAAATTGATGCAAAGGATGATGAAAAGAAGCCAGATGAAGAAGAAAAGCCACATGAAGAAGAGGAAAAGAAGGAAGATTCATTCGAAAAGAGTGATAATGAAGAGAAGATAGATGAAGAGGAAAGGAAGGATGAGCCATTGCTCGCTGGTTTGCTCAAGGATAAATTTGACCTTAAGGATGATGATAAGAAGCCTGAAGAAGAAAAGAAGGAAGAGGATGATTTCAAATCAGAGGTTGAAGACGAAAAGAAGGAAGAAAAGCCAAAAGAAAAAGACCTTGGAGATGTTCTCAAGGAGAAGATCTATGCAATGAATGATGATAACGAGAAGAAGGACGAAAACTCTTTCGAGAAAGAAGAAGCCGAAGAAAAGAAGGATGAATCTCTTCTTGCTGGACTTCTCAATGACAAACTTTTAGATGAAGAAAAGCTTCATGAAGAAGAAGAAAAGAAGGATGATGAAAAACTGGAAGAGAAAGAAGAAGAAAGAGAATTCGAAGAAGAAAAGAAGGATGAAGAAAAGCCACACGAAGAGGAAGAGAATAAAGAGCCACTTCTTGCAGGCGTCATCAACGAAAAGTTATTAGAGGATAAGAAAGAAGAAGAAAAGGCCGAAGATGACTTTGAAAGTGATGAGAAACCCAACAAAGAAGAAGAAAAGAAGGAGAAGGGACTTGGCGATCTTCTTCAAGAAAGGCTTTTAGATGATAAGAAGGAAGAAGAAGAGAAGAATGAAGATGACTTCGAAGATGAAAAGAGCGAAGAAAAACCACAAGAGAATGCAGAAGAAAAGAACAACGAAGAAGCTGAGAAAGAGAGAGAACTTGATGACAAAGTCAAAGAACATATCAACGATGTCGAGAAGGATGTCGAGTCAGAAGAAAAGCCGGTCGAGAAGAAAGCAGGCAATCTTCTTGCGGGACTCTTTAATGGTTTAGATGCCAAACCAGAAAAGCCACAAGAAGAACAAAAGAAGGAAGAAGAAAAGGCTGAGGATGACGATTTCGAAGATAATGATGAAGAAAAGCCACATGAAGAGGAAGAGAAGAAGGAAGAAGAAAAGAATGATAATGATGATTTTGAGGGTGATGAGGAAGATGAAGAAAAGAAGGAAGAGGAGGAAAAGGAGGAACCACTCCTTGCAGGACTTCTCAAACGTTCATTCGACAATGAAGAGACAAAGCCACAAGAGGAAGAAAAGAAAGAACCTGAAGAAGAAAAGGTCGAATCCGAAGAAAAACCCGAAGAGAAGAAAGAATCGCTATTTGCAGGAATTCTCAAAAACGCACTCGATAACAATGAAGAGAAGCAAGAAGAGAAAAAGAAGGAAGAAGAAAAGAATGACGACTTTGAGGATGATATAAAGGAAGAAGCAAAGCAGGAACCACTTCTTGCTGGACTTTTCAAGCGCTCATTCAATGATGACAAAAAGGAAGAAAATAAGGCCGAAGAAGAGAAGAAAGATGATGAAGACTTTGACGACTTTGAGTCTGAAGAGCCTAAAAAGGAAGAGGAAGAAAAGCATGAAGAACCAAAACCTGCAGAAGAAGAAAAACCAAAGGCAGGCGGCTTATTTACAAATCTCCTTAGAGCACTTGATAACAAGAAGGAAGAAGAAAAGACCGAAGAACCAGAAGAGAAACCGGTCGAAGAAGAGCCTAAAGAACGAGACTTTGAGCCAGACGAAGTCAAAGTAGAAGATGAGAAACCTTCTGAAGAACCAAAATCGAAGCCAGGCTTAATGTCTGAACTTCTCAACGCCATTGATGATGGTGAAGTCAAGCAAGATGATGAACCAAAGGAAGCTGAAGAGCCAGAAGAATCAAAGCCAGTCGAAGAGGAGAAACCTAAGACAGGTTTGTTCGGTGGTCTTCTTGGTGATGTGGATAAGAAAGAAGAACCGAAACCAGTCGATGAAAAGAAACCAGAAGAAAAGCCGGCTGAAGAACCAAAGAAAGGACTTTTTGGTGGACTTCTTTCATCAACAAACAAGAAACCAGAACCAGCTCCAAAACAAGAACCTGAAGTCGCCCAAGAGCGTGATATCAAGCTACAAGAAGAGCCACCAAAGCGAATGTCACTCATGGATAGACTTCGTGCAAACAATAAGGCCAAAGAAGAACAAAAGGCGAAAGAAGAGCCAAAACCAAAGGAGGAACCAAAGCCACAACCGAAGAAGCCTGGATTGCTCTCATCAATGCTGAATAGATACGAAAAACCAAAGAAGGAAGATGAAGAAGAAAACGACGATGATGAGCAAGAAGAGGAAGAGGAGGAGAAAGAAGGGGAGGAGGAAGAAGAGGATGATAAGGAAGATGAAGAACCAGAAGATGATGATGACTTCGATGATGTTGAAGAAGAAGAGGAGGAAGAAGAAGCTCCAAAGAAGAAAAAGGAGCGATCTACAAAGAAAAAGAGTACTGCCTTAAGTTCTCTTTTATCTAAATCCCTAATGAACAAGAAAGATGAGGAAGAAGACGAAGAATTAAACTCCGAAGAAAAAGATTTCATTTCTAGCGACTTCGAAGATGAAGAAGATGACAATTAATAATTTTTGTGTATATTTTATTTATGATCATTATAAACTTTTTGTTAATATTGAAATGGAAAATTTTAAAATGGTTGTGAAAATTTAAGGGTGAATGTACGCCCATCCGTAAACTTCAGAAAAATCCAACACTTGTTTTTTGGTATAGTTTTTCATCTACTTTGTTTATCAGGGATCCAGACAAAGGAGAAAATAGAATTACATATGATTATGTTCACTTTGAGTTCTTAAAAGATGAACTTGCTCAAAGTGCAATTTGCAGTCCTCTTGATCAAAATATTCAAAAACTATTGCAAGAATTCTTAAAGCATAATTTAGAATGGACAATCGTTTTATATAATGTTTTTATGCGTGTCGCCATTACATATCATTATGATTATGCTAAAATATTACCAGAATTGGCTATTGATTCTCAACAAGATGATATTCATTTATTTGGAATTGAACTAAATATTGCAAAATAATATAAAGAATTCCATATATTGCACTTTACATTAATGTTATTGAAATTAAATTTTATACCATTATTTCTTAGTGAAAAAGAAATTGTTGGTCATGAAGAAATTAGTCTTCAGAAAGAACGTAATGGTTTTATCCTTCAAATAATTCAGAAATTTATTTGAGGAAGATTCCACACACAATTCAATACAGATTTCAAAAACAATTCAAAGATAAATTCACAGAATATATTCTGCATTATAATGCAGATTTCAAAAGATATGGATTTTGGACGGTAGATCTATCAAAAGTTGAAGCCTTCAAACAACAGTTCGAAAATATAGACGAACAAGAATTTAACGAAAAATTGGAGATAGATTACGAGAACAGTCATCATTTTGCAATTGATCCATCAGTTTTGCTTTATTATACATATCACAGAACTAAGATGGTTGATTAATATTTGATTCAACAACAACCTAATGAATTCGTTTTCAATCAGCACATCAAGCTATTATTTAAAAGAAAAAATAAAGGTTTCACAATGAAATATAGGGCAATCAAAAAAGAAACTTATTCAAAGACTTCCAAATCGACAACATCGGTTGTTTTCTTCTTGAATTTGTATTATTCGCATGAAACTAAGGCCTTTTTCCTGAATTTAATTAGCCGTATGATTTGTCCATACTTTGATAATAAAAATCAAGAATGAGAAGGAACATGATGTTAATAAAAAATGTTTTATTGCTATCTTTATATTACAAATAAGATATGGATCACCCATATTGCATATTCTATCTAGGCATCTTTACCACCATTCCTCAGTAAAATCGCTATGGGGTATGATGTTGGCATTGAGTAGAAACTGGTTAAAATATGTGGAGTGCAAAGAATATCATCAGTAAGCAAAAATTCATTTTCTACCACCAGAGTTATCTTGCAATATAATGGAGTGAGACCCAATCATTTGCAATCTTCTGCTTTAAAAAGTCGGCTATGATAGGTATAAGTTTTCATTAATCATTTATCTATCAATGATATGCACACTCGATTTTTAAATCCAGACAGATTATAAGATGTGCAATTTTCGTCGGTCGTTTGTTTCTCATCGGGAGATACTATGTGAAACCCAAAATAGTCATTTAATGAGTTTTACGGGCTCGGGAGCGCATGAAAATGTTTAACTTTTGAATTTAAAATAATCGTATGTTCGATAATTAGATTTTTGACATGTAAAGTCAAGAGAATTTTTGACATGTAAAATGTCTGTTTCATTTAAAAATGAAGAAAAATGTTTTTAATTCGAAGCCAAAGCATCCTTCTGTCAAAAAAACAGAAACAAAAAAAGAACCTTACAAAATACCACCAGGATGCCCTGGATTTGATGAAATTCCACCAAATTTCTCTCAAAATTTAGATTTATCGAATAAGTGCATAAATGATTGGTCTGGAATACTTAACCACGAGTTTTTAGTGTCCCTAGATATATCAGGCACAAATATATCCAGTTTTCAAGGAACAAAAAATATGAATTCGCTCAGATCATTGAAATTTTTAGATTCACCATTAATGCGTTTGCCAATTCCACATATATCCGCTATTTATGCATTCGGTTATCAATTAACGACCATAAATGATCAATTAATTTCAAATAAAGAAATTCAGCATTTGCAGAATCATCCCCTTGCTTCTGTTTTACAAGAAAAGATCCAATCTGGTTGGATTTTGTGCCAATATCCTAAACTTACAATAACTGACATTTCGAGCCTTGTTTGCACAAGCGATACTTTTATTACGCGTCACCGATCAAAAGAATTTGAGTTGAGAACAGAAAGTATTAAAGAAACACAGTATAATCATCCATCAGCAAAATTCGATCGAAATAAATCAATGAAAATCCTCAACGCACTGCGCTCATATACAGTTAGTTCCCTGTGCAGCTTTATCAACTCTCACAGACCAATTAAAACAGGTAATGATTCAAATCCTGAATTGGAGAAAAAGATTGAACAACTTGAGAAAGAAAATACTCTGTTAAAGGAGCAGAGGCTGAAATATGTCGGAATCTTCCAGCAAATATCTAAAGAAACGCTCTCAAAAACGCCTAATGATAAAATATTTGACCCTAATGTTATGATACCTGAATGATTTTATTATCTTTTGTAATTAAATAAACTCTTCAAACTATTGCATTGTTCATGATGCTTATATTGTTTATGCAAAAATAAATTACCAGATTTTTATTAGATTCATTGGAATTGAAATACTCTCTTAAAAATAATATATACAACATCAAATGGGGTAACTACAACATTCTTACGTGGGCAGCAATTTTAAATTTGTTAAAGATGTTTATTGAAACAGGTGCCGACTGCAATAATTTTGATAATATTACATATTTACTAGATCATTGTAAATCTTATCTGAAAATAATCTCATTCGACTTCCAAATGTTGATGTGAACCCTAGCAGATGTGCAGATATCGGAAGTTAAGATATTTATTATATCATATAAATTGTTCAAATTCATGATGTAACACTGTTTTGCAGAATCCAAAGGAAGAAATAATGTGTGCTTGTCCCTTTAGATTCACCTATAATAGATATTTCAATAATCTTCTCTTCAAAGATTTTTATGATGAATAAAAGGAATAGTGTTTTATAAAAAAAATACTTGGAAAACAAAATAAAATTACAAAATATTTTCTCCTGTTTTGGAGACATCCAAGAGTTCTGTAGACTGACCAACACGCTTTGATTTGCTCTTAAGTTTCTTGCTAAGGATGATTCTGTTCCTAAGAGTATTTCTTCCGGCCTTGATTACGATTTCAATTACTAATGGAATAGAAACTAAAATCATTGATCCAATCATTGCGAACCAATGCTGTGGCATTCTCAACCATCTGATTGAAAGTCCACGGACATTCTTGCTGATCTTCATCACATCAATCAAAAGTAGAATGAGTGGGAATATGAGGATTGAGCCCCAAACGAAGAGCCAAACCATCCAGTTCCAATACTTGAACAAACACGCCATCTTGACATTGACAATAGCAACAACACATTGGTAAACAGTTGCAGCGAACTCTGCGAGAGTTACTTGGAAGCCATCTGGGGAAACAAATGATCCGCACATCAAATACGTGACGTAGAATGCAACAAATGCATGGCAGACACCATATAAAAGATTAAGTAAGAATCTTGGATAGCTTTGAAGCCACTTCTTCTTGCCATCGAGCTTATAGAGTTCTGGGTATTCCATCATATCTTCAATGGCAATATCTCTGTCATAAGCAGAGAAAACAACGATAGGGATTGAAGTGAAGAAGACATTGAAGATAGTGTAAAGCATGGAGTCATACATTGTTTGACCAGAGAAATGAGAATAGCATGCGAAGATCATCTGGTTGAAAGTGAATGTCATGTTCTTGTAGAATGAATAGAAGATGCATTCGATGTTTCTATACAAGTTCATTCTTCCGTGAACAAGCAACAAGCGCTTTAAGAATCTGAATCTGCCAATGGCATAGTCTGAAGCCAAAACAGCCTGGCGACCTTCTTTACCAGAAATGCCAACACCGACATCAGCTTCGAGAATCATTCCGACATCATTAGCGCCATCACCGATTGCCAAGGCCATAGCTTTCGTCTTTTGACGCATAATATTAACGATAGTTGCTTTCTGAATTGGAGAAACACGGCAGCAAATGACTGAGTGGCATCTTCTTGTGAGATTGATGAATCTGTCAACATATTCTTCGAGCAGAGCAGGAATTGCAGCACCTGTGATAACCAGAGCCAATTCACCAGGAGAACCTTCTGCGTGCACGATATCCGTCTTGATGGACTGTTCATTAATTGTAACAATGGTCATCTCAGATGACAAAAGAGAGCATGCATAACCAATGTTGATGGCTGTTTCACGCTTATCTCCTGTGATCATCCAAACATGGATTCCGGCACGAAGCATTGAATCAATCGCATCAGGAACACCTTCTTGGAGTTTATCTTCAATAGCTGTTGCACCGATTAAAACAACATCACGCTCAATCTCTTCACAAACTGCTTCGACTGCTTCTTCGCGCCCATTAACTAAGCAATTTGCTTCCTTCAGTCGCTTCACCCATTCAAGAACCCATGCCTCATCTAGCTCCTTGTATGCAAGGCAGAGCGTTCTCAAACCACTGTTGGAAAACTCTGTAAGATGAGCTCTTGTTTGTATTTCGACTGCTGTCTTTTCTTTGCATCTCTCGAGTATGGTGTCATCAGCGCCTTTCATGTATAAAATGTATTGATTTGTCTCTGGATGTCTGATTATGACAGATGATCTCTTTCTTGCAGATGTGAACTCTAAATTTGCAAGCAACTCAATGCGTGTTTCTTTTCCATTGATTTCGACTGTTATTGAGTCTGCTTCTCTTGCTTTGAAAACATAACCCATATCAGCAACAGCTGTTGTAAGAGCTCCTTCATCTGGTGATGGTGCGTTGAAGGCAACACCGTGCTTGGCGTTGCTGTCGGCCTCTGGAATGACAGCGTGGCAAGTTGATAAAAGTAATAAAAAATGCTTGATTTCAGCTGGAGGATCGTTTCTCAATAAACTGAAGAACTTTTTATCCTCAAACTTCTGGTTCGCTTTCGGAGGAGGTACATTCAATCCTTGTCTCCTTGCTGCCGCATAACCGACTTCTGTGACACCACTGCCGTAAATTACACCATTGATTGAGCATTTCATGAAATCCATGACGTTCCTTGTTAGTGTTCCTGTTTTGTCCGAGAAAATGTATTCGATTTGTCCCAAGTCATCTGAAATGTTTGTTGTACGCGAGCTGCATCCAACACCAATATCTGTATCGTACATCTCAGCATCCATCGTGACAAACAGTGCCTGGAAGACTCTGACGACTTCCAAAGTGACGTAAAGTGAAATTGGAATCATAGCGTTGATAACAATGATGTGGCTGACTAAAAGAATGAAGAATGCATAAGCTGGATTTCTCCTGTTGTCCATATTCCTGTAGAAGTACCAAATCTTGTTTCTGTTGATAGTTTTCGTTTCGAAAATAATTCCGGCAATTGAAGCCGCGAGTGAAAGACTTAAGATTGTAATGAAGATACTGACAAGCTTCCAGTTCAGTCCACGCTCGAGCAATGAACGCTTTGTGCGTGAAGCACAATAATTCATCATAATTTTTGTATCATGACCTGTGTAAACGACAAGGCCGATTACATGCTCAGTATTTCTTAGCACACAGCCGCGGAGCAAAAGTGATGAATCATCGAGTGGATGTTGCTCTCCGTTCACTTTGATATTTCCATTGAACGTATACAAATTGTTATTTGGTAAATCGCATTCAACGTGCATATTCGCATCGATGAGTTGCTGTGGTTGTGTGATTTCTAATGTTTGCTTGATCGCTTGTTTGATTTTCAGATTTGTTTCGCCATCTAAGTTGCATGTGTCGATGTAAGTGCTTCCAGTTGGAATGCTCGACGATATCAAAACTATATCTGCTGGAACTTGTTCGTTCTTCTTAATGAAAATAAAATCACCAACGATTATTTCGTCCCAGCGGCAATTTGTGAACGATCCATCCTTCAATTTCATTGTAGGTGTCGCATTCACGCGTTGATCGCTCCTCCATCTGAGGAAATCTTCAATAGCTTCGCGGATCGCTGAAATACCGATAACAATGCAAAGCGGAAACAAAGCCGCAGAAGCTGAAATCGGAGCCCAGTCGAACTGAAGAAGCAAAACGATGATTAAAAAGTAAAAGTTCGCAAGTCTCGAAAATTGATGATAAAGATTGACCGGCAAAAATGTCAAAACAGTGTATTTATGGGTGCGAATAGCGTTGCCTTTGAAGAGCGGCTTTCCTTTAGCGTTGAGTTGCTCCTTAAGAGCAATCACAGTTCGCTTTTCGTCGCTCATAAAATTTTTTCAGAAAAAGGATTTCAGAAGACTATCGGCTGACAATTTCTGATATGTAAAGTTTGAATCGGAAACTACTTTTTGACAAATGTCAGAATATTTTTCGATCTCATTTTCCTTTCTAAAACTCTCTTCCATCAATTTCGATTTAAGAGCATATGGTCAACTGGATTACAGAATGCTATTCTTTCAATTTTTCATATTGAAACTTCGTTATTGAAAATGAAACTGCATCATCCATACTGTTGAAAATTGGCTGTTCTAAATGTTATAATTTATAGTGTGAACACTGACGTAAATCCAAATATATATGTCAGTGAATTCTGTAATAATGCTTTGTATCACATATTCATTTCAAATTAGTCGAATAAAATTGAAAATATTCATATGATCCAATAAATTATCCAAAAACTGCTCATTTAGAAAACATTATTGGCACCCGACAAAGGTAATTTCTGGTTCATTCCAATAGAAGATATATTCATATGATCAAGTCAATTCGAATCAAATTCGCGAAAATTTGTACAAGTCAATTGATTTAAACTGCGATATTAGAAACTCAAGAAGTTAAATAATAATCTTTAAACAATAAAGCATCAAAATAATATAAAGAATCAATAAAATAAACAGATAAAAATTAAACATCTTGGATTGCCATGAAATCAATTGGTGACATCAATACTTGCTTGAATATCTTGTCGTCAGAAGGTAAATCTAAAACCTGGTGCCTGATATTCCTAACTGCTAATGGCATAACTTCAACTTTATCGAGCTGAAGAGCTGTGGAGAATAAAGCAGATTTTGTACCAATAATCTTTGATGACAAATTCAATGTAGATGACCAATGTCTCATCGTACTTGATGACTGCCTTGTGAGGCTCTCAATATTCTTCAGGCTCTTGACCATCTCAACCTGAGGATCGAATGGATAAATCTTTGGAGGATTCTCTTGACTGATCATTCCTGTCATCGATGTGATCTCCTTGCAGTTCGTAATTGGGGACTTTTCACCTGGTGGTGTAGCAATCTGATCGAGACCAGAAATAACATCATCAACAGTGTGTGCGCCATCATCTGGATTGTATTCCAGGGATGTGATTGTTGGATTGACTGCAGCCAAAAGATAAATAAATTCAGCAGCCTCCTTCTGGAAGACAATCTTTTTGAGGGCTACTCTTGATATTGGAATAAGTCTGTTATCATTAAGCTGGTCTCTGAACTTATCCAATAAATCCTTAGAAGCACCTAAGACTGACGAAATAACCTCTTCGGAACAGCTTTCAACAATCATTGAGAAGAAGAACAAAAGTCTGTTTGCCTGGTAGTTCGTCTTGATTCCCTTAAGTGCTTCATCATACTCTTCTGGGCATGGCTGTCTAACACGCTGCAAGATGCAGTCAAGGAGAATCAATTCTGGAGCACCAGTCATTTCTATGCAGTTTTCAAGGGCATCTTGAGACTCTGGATTAGTGTCTATATCTGGAAGGAATGGAGCAAAGGCATCAACAACGAGTGATGGATTTTCACGTGCAGCAACTTGGTTATTTCTGAAGCATTCAATGAAAATTGTGAGAGCATGGCGATTGGATGTTTTGATGAGAGGCTCAAAGTTGACAAATCTCATCGCGAACTCATAAGCAAAACCAGTGAACTGAGGAATGAGAACGCTGTGTGCAAGGAGCTGGAAAACAGCACTCATGTACTTTCCAAACTGTGTGTAGTCTTCATAAACAATGCCAAGTTGGTATATGACAGATTCTCTCAAAAGTGTTGAGAAGAATGGGTTAAGAGGGGCATCAATCGAATCGAGAATGATGATGGAACGTGTTGCTTGTTTGAGTGACTTGCAGCATGTTCCCCACTTGATAGCTTCAAGAGACCATTTGTCTAAAGCGGCCTTGTTATCTTCTCCAAGTTGTGTAGACAAAATTCTTGCAACTTCACGCAATACTTCATCTGTCATGCAGCCATTGATATCGAGCATTTCGATCTCTTCAACGATGTCCTGGAAGACCATGAACAAGTTCTGGCAAAGGCTCTGAGTTTCCTCATAGTACAAAAGACAGAAGTGCAAAACTGTTGAATAGTAAGGTGCAGCTTCTTCAAGATGTTCTGTGAAGCAGCACTGAAGAATTGGCATTGACCACATGATATCATTAATAGAAGCATTGTGTGTACTCTGGAAGTACCAATAGCTAAATCTGCAGCGCTTTGCAAGGAACTGGGCAACAATTCCAGAAAGAGAGTCGCAAAGCATTGTAAAGATCTTGGTCTTCACTTCAATGTTGTCCCATGAATACAAAACAGACAAAGTAACCTTTGAGTTATCTGTTTCCTTCATCAATTCGATCCATAACTTGGAAACATAGATAGACTGTTCATCATCCAAAAGCATCGTCAATTCGCAAAGCTCCTGGAAGAATGAAAGAACATTGTAGCACCTATACCTCTTAGATGTGTTAGAAATGAGAGAGTTCGTTGGAAGAATTCTAATTTGAGCGAACCATGGGGTAACCAACTCTACGATATGCTTAATTGGAGTGCTTGCTTTGATCATATCCTTCATCAGTTGAATTGCGAATGAAATGATCTGCTCTGTTGCAAATTCGAAGACTGTGAAAACAAAGTCGATATTCTTGGCCTCCTGAATGACTAATGTTGATTTTTCACTAACGAAAAGTGTTCCAAGTTGAGACATAATAACTAAAGCACTTTCAAAATCATTCTGTGAAGCGAGTTCTTGGGCAAACACAATCATTGATCCCAATGACTCTCTGATGTTTTTCTCTTCTGTGCAGCTCTCCATGGCGCCAATAATTGCTTTCACGAAGATCTGTGAGATTCTGTGTGGTCTTAGGAAAACTTGTCTGATGAATTCTTTCATCAAAATATCGACATGGAACATCAAAAGGGAATCTAAAACTGGATAACCTTCAAACTGAACAGCAATAAATCTATCGAGCATTGTTGGTTCAAAAACGAAGCCATCAGTGAAAATTGTTCCTGATGATATAAGTGGAATCAAAGCGTTGATTGCGTACTGCTGCAATTTGGTGAAATCTCCTGGAATGTTGACCCAGTGAATCAATATCTTAACCATGACTTGCCTGTTGGATAACGGCCACTCATCTTCATCTATTTGTGACTGAATGTTATTGAAGAATGTGGCAACGATGATGCAGTAATCGATACAAACATCTTCGTTAACTTTGACATTCTCAAGAAGCTTAGAATCCCATTGGATGTTTCTCTGGCTGTTGAGATTATGTGTGATGAAGAAACTCTGCAAAAGACTCAAAAATTCAACATATGCGCCAAAAATGAACATAATTGAGTTAGTGAAGATTGTTGGCATTTTGATAATCATGCTCAAGCATCTTGCAAGCTGGCTGTAATACTGTGAGTCGAGTGTGATCAAGTGTGTGACAATGGACGGTATCACGCGATAGTTGAGGAATGGAAGCGTTTGGATGAGATGATGGATATGAGTCTGATTCTTTGAGCTGATGATGACCTTTGCATATTCAATGCATTCCTCGATGACTGGGTTCATTTCTGGATCATAGAGGTTCGCATATGTGTCAAGCATTGAAGCCATGAATGAGATTGGATTAGAAGCGATCTTATCTGAAAGAGCGCCTTTACTGAGTGGCTGCATGTACTCTCTGACTTTAGGAAGGAGTGCCGGATGAGCCTCGATGAACAATGACATCAAAATGGAATAGTAATAGTTCCATAATGATGAGTATGAAGATCTTGCGGCATATTGCCATGGTGGAACATCTTCGATTGGGGAAACATGTGATGGTGAATCAGCGACAATTGATGTTCCAAGATTAATGGCAACTTCATTCTTGATTAATTGATCTGAAGCCAAGAAATCATTGAAGAATGAGTCTGTGTGTGTAATTGAAAGTCTGTGCATAATTGCTAAGCAGAGAACGCGAATGTCGCGAAGTTTGCTGCCAAGAAGAATAAAGGCAATGAGATTGATTGTTAACGCTGTTTCGCTGTCAATCTCACGACTCTTGACAATCATGTAGATGATATCGAGCGCATTTCTTCTCATTTCGATGCTGATTTGCTCCTTTGCGATATTAACGCATGTGTTGATTAAATCAACATAATTTGTCTTATAAATGCTCTTAATTGCCTTGAGTGCCTTTGTGTGGACAATCAGGTCGCTCGATCCGACTAATGCGATTAATCCTTTGATGACAATTGGATCATTATAATCTTTCCAAAGTAGATATGGTGCGGCAGCTGCGATCGAGTCAGATAATGAGAATGTAGAACCAACCTTTTCGAGATTATTCGAATATTCTTTAGTAACTTCGAAGTTTAACTTATTTGAACTGATGAAGTTGTAGATTTCTGAATCTGTTGATCCGTAGTGACTCTGTATGTAACAGTTATCATACATGATAAGACGAGAATGATCAATACTTGACAAATCTTGAAGAATCGCAGTATGACCAAGATCATTGATAAAATCAATAATATCTTGTTTAATTTTTGATCTTTCTTTGAATACTGGTGTATTTATATGAGAAATTGCTAAAAGAACAATCGAGTGATAAATTCCTGATTTTTCGATCATATCTGTAAAAAGAACGTGAGATAATTTATCAGCATCAATAGCTGCAAGCTGTACAATAATATCGACGAACATTTCTGGGCAAGTTTCGAAGTTTGCAACGGAAGATTTGTAAAATTTCTTGATAAATTCATCTGTAGGTTCTGAAACGTCTCCCTTACAGCCAGCATATTCTTCTGGTTGAAAGTCGATGATTTTTACGTTCAAAACATCGCCACGTAATAATCTGAGAAAAGCTCGAGCAGTTCTTTCGATTTTTGCTGCGTTATTAATATGCTTGTAAACTCTATCCCTGTAGAAAGAAGCTGCTTTCTTCTTTTCTGCAGGAATTAATTGGAATAATGATGTGATTAGATCGATGGCGCCATTTTTAATTCCTTCAGTACTTTTGAACGACCAAGCAAGATTGAAGAATTCGTGAAGAACATTTTGCTCGCAAGGACTTTGGGAAATCATTAAAGACAAAGAAGTCAACATTTCTTGGTTAATTGTTTTCTTTCGCTTTGCTTGTTGTGTTGCCACAAGGATGTTGTCCAATAAGTGTTGTGGTGCGCGAACAAATGAAAGTAAATAAAAAACATTGTCGATATTCGAGTCATCAACGAACTGAGAGAAGCACAAAGACATCTCATCAGCATTCATTGTCGATATGCTGTGCAATATAATACCCCATTCCTTGATTAATATTTTCTGAACGAGCGAGAATTTTTGGATTGGTTGGCAAGCGTGAAAACCGCAAGGAACAATTTTTCCGAATGGCACTAATTTTGCTGCTGTCAGTGAATCGAGGAGATCTTTAAAGATTTTCGAGATAATATCTGTCAGAATGAATAATGTCAAAAATCGAAGGAAATGGAAATGATAAACATTCGTAAGACGAAAATTGAGCGAAGATATCTGCAAAAGTGCAAAAGGAGTGCCCACAGGTCGATTAATTTCAGATTTGAATTTTGATGAAAGATTTGCGAGTACATCATTTTGATTGATTTTCGCGAAGTCTGTGATTGTCTTAATAACGCGTGAGTATCCTGGAATGTATTTTGGCATTGCAGAGAAAAAATCTGCAAAATACTGGTCGAATTCTGCTTCAGTCATAGATGTGGAAGAAAGCTGCGGCTCATACTTTCTGAAATATCCTTCAATGACTGGAGAGAACGTTTCTATCAGTCCAGTTAAAACAGAATCAAAAAGAGGCCCAGTATTCATGAAAATAATAAAAAAACCGTGATTAATTTTTTGCATACATATGTCATCACTTTTTCAAATATATCTTCCATAAAATTTAATGGTTTTGTCACAAAAAATAAACAATTTCTAAATCTGACGTGTAAGGTGTCAAATTGTCATAATTTAGTTGAAATGTAGTTTTACCTAGGGACTGGGACAAAATAGAACAACGTGCTTTTCTGACATGCAACTTTTTTGACATGTAAAGTCAGAATGTCGAAATAAAGGAAAGTGACATGTTTGGGCGGGAAAAAATGGAAAAGTGTCAATAGGTTGAAATGGATTGAACTCAATGTTGGAAGACAAAGAAGACTTCATTATGAGTAGTTGTGGCCTTATAGTGAAGGATGTTATTTGTGCTATCAGCATCCTGACGATAGCACATCATCCATTTCTCTTTGTTCATTGCAAGTTTTTGTTGCACTCCAAA
>JALKBU010000839.1:0-22865 GCA_023091735.1 Trichomonas tenax | reverse complement strand
CTATTGATACTTTTCCATTTTTTCCCGCAAACATGTCACTTTCCTTTATTTTGACATTCTGACTTTACATGTCAAAAATAAGTTGCATGTCAGAAAAGCACGTTGTTCTATTTTGTCCCAGTCCCGATGATATAATTCATATTTTTCAAGGTGATTAATAACCTTTTGTTGAAACCTGAGAATATGATGAAATGATAGAGAACTTTATTGCATATAAATGATTAGTTATTAAAATCTTTAAATCAAAATATTTATTTTTGGCAAAGTTTTATAACTTTTGTTTTCTTCGTAAACCTGGTTTTCCACGATATATGCACATCATAGATACCAAACCCACAAAGAAAACGCGCAAAACAAAATTATACATTATTCTATCGTCCAAAAGAAAAGAAAAAAAATAAATGCAACTGAAGATTAAAGTTGTTGAGGCCAAAGATTTACGCGCTTCGGACATTGGACTTACATCAGACCCCTATTGTGAGCTTTCAATCGCAGGCAAATCCGAAAATTACAAAACTAAAGTCATCGAGAAAGAATTAAATCCACAATGGAACGAGGAATTCACAATTCCGATCGAAAACGCAGAAACTGATGTCGTCGAAATTCACGTATTGGATCAGGATATTGGCAAAGACGATGTTCTTGGAGCTGCTAAAATTGCATTAAATGAATACAAAAGCGAGACCGAAATCGACAAGTGGGTGGAATTAGAGACTTTTGGACCACTTAATATCATCAAAGCGGGTCAGGTACACATCGTTTTCACACTCGTTGAAGAGAAAAAGGAAGAAGAACCGAAAACAGAGAATGCTGCTGAAGAACCAAAGGCTGAAGTAGCTCACGAGGAAGAGGAGAAGAAGGAGGAAGTAGATCCAAAAGAAACTCAACAAGAAAACCAAGAACCAGAGAATAAAGAAGAAAATACTGAAAATGCTGAGAAAACTGAGCAAAATGAAATAGCAGAAGAGAAGAAGCCAGAAGAGAATGCTGAAAAGACACCAGAAGAAGAGGAAAAAACAGAAAATAAGCCGGAAGAGGAAGAAGAAACAAATGAAAATCAAACAGATGACGAAAGAATCAACAAACTCAAACAGAGAATCGATCTTTACCATCAGAAATACCTTGCCATTAAGAAGGGAGAGACAGGACCAGTTATTCCACCAAGAGCCGAACTTAAGATAATTGTTTCACCAACAATCAAGAATAAACAGGCAGAAGCCCAAAAGGAACAGGAGCAGAAGGAGCAGACTGAGGAACCAGCACAGCCAGCAAATGAGGAAGAAAAGGCTCCACAAGAGGAAGAAGAGCATTCTGAAGTTCAACCAGAAGAAATTCAGGAGGAAAATAATAACCAAGAGGAAGAACAGGAAGAAGAAAATAATGAGGAGGATAATAAGAATCAGGAAGAACTCAATAATGTTATTTCTAAAATTCAATCAAAGGCTGATAAAATTTATAGCAGACTTCTTAAGAAGTATGAAGGACTCACACAGAACGCTGAGCAGCTCAAAGCACAGAAGAAACAGCGTGAAATTGATCAGAATGAAACAGATCTTAACAAATTAAGCATTGATAAGCTCAAAGAGATCTATAATAAACTTGTAAAAGAAAATAAGGACCTTGACAAGCAAATTGCACAGCTTGAAAACAAATAAAAAATCTTCTTTTATTTTTTGAACGTAAAGACCACTATTTATGATCTGAAGCATTTAAATTTTTTCAAAACAAAACTATTCTCAAAGTTTGACCATCATTTTATTTTGATGGATCAATTTGGAAGTTTGAATTGGAAATATGCTGATAAAATTTTGCCAGAAAGAAGAACAACGAGTCGAGCTCTTGACTCTGCGCAGACCCTGACGTTAAAAGCTGAAAAACTTGGCAAAAAAAGAGATGAACTAAAATTAAAACTCAATAAATTGATTGCTGAATATCAAAACGATGAAACTGTGTTCTTGGTATCAACTTTAAGAAACATTCAAGAAGAATGTCACAAAAATGAAAGATCTTTGCATCAATTTTTCCAACCTATTCAAGAAAAAATCACGCCATCATTGAAGCCAAAGCTCCCCATGACAGCGCCAATCGATTTCGACGATTTTTCACACGATAATTACACAAATCATTTTTCGGCAAGTTTGTTACAACAATATAACACCGTTTTACAGAATGAAATCAACGAAATGCTCAAAAAGAGAGCTGCTGTTAACGCCCAAATCAAGCTTTTCGAGGAAGTTCAAAATAACGGATTCAAAGAAACAGCAAAAACAATTACGAAAGGAAAAATTCCACGCAGACTGTCAACAGATTATCCATCTCGAAGTAAACAGTCAGCAACTAAACTTGCACAAATGGAAGCAAAATTAGAAGAACTGAGAAAGAAGTACATGATATTGATGCGCCAAATACAGCACGAGCAGAATAAGTTTAAGCGTGCACAAGAATTTAAGATCAGTGCATTCTCAACGCAAAGGTTATCACGTTGGGGATTATCAGAGAATCAAATACACCAAATGAACAATGCCGCACTTGTTATTCAAAAGTGGTGGCGAGAGAAACTCGATAGAATGGGACTTAGTCTCAGATTTAAGTTATAACTTTATATTATCGTTTGTATGTTTTAAATGTTTTTCGTGTATATACATTTTATTCAAATAAGGTATAGTATAATCAAACCTTGACTCTGGCTTCAATTAACACTCGAGCCTTTATCACTTTATCGGGTTCATCTGACTTTAGAAGTGCATCAATATCAGTTAATTTTTGTCTGTAGTTCTGATTATAGTTCATCATGTGTTTGGCATAGATGTTGAAGTAATTATAATTAAAGCAGAACAATCTTGTTAAACTATCTGATTTCAATATATGATCTGATGTGGCATTTTTGGTGAGTGAGTTTAATGATATTGTAAAAAGATGCTGAATTCTTTCTTCATAAACTGGGTTCATTAAAATTTCGATTAAAGGCGATTGAAAGAACATGTTTGCTAAAGCTATTGATGGTGTTACTATGGAAGAAATTGGTGATAGCACACCATGAATTGCAAATTCAATTGCATTGATTAAGATTGTTTGCAATATCTCTTGATCTAATAACAGATTAATTCTTTTCGTTAAGCATATGTCTTTGTAGAACTTTATTGCTGATTCATGGATTACTGGTATTTGGCAGATGGCTTCAACTCCAAATTGATTAATAATTTCTGAAATGTTCCTAAAATATTCAAGCAAAGCTGCATTTTGATAATATTGAAACATTCCATATGAAATGTTATTGAAAGATAAACAGTTTGTTGATAGATTAATACAATTTGTTACAACAGAGTCGCATTCTGATATATCACTAATTTTTTTGATATTCTCGACTAAAATGGATAAGAAACTAGAGATGAATATAATGAGTTCATATCCTACAGAACTATTTTTGTCGAATTTTATATCAGAATATTTCGTTGCTGATACCAATGCTTGAGTAATTATAGGCATTAAAACTACAAAATTGGCAAAATGCGGTGAAAGAAAACTAACGATCCATTGTATGAGAAATCTATTAATATTTGCATGCTTTTCTCCATTCATGAAACCAATAATAATACAACAGCATTTCATCATATTGATGGGACTCATAACGGCTAAATTGAGACTCTGAATATAATCTATTTGACTTCCATTCAATTTGCTGCACAAAAACTCATAAAAATGTATTTTAACATCAACATCAGTTAACAGATCTGGAACTTGTTCTGCAATATTATGAAATATTTCTGGATTAAAATCTTTAATGCTCTGAAGAGCTGATATGATGTTATGCTGAATTTCTTGAGAATTTTCTTGTATTTGAATTGCATTGAATAATCTCATTTGGAGATTTGATAAATCTTGGCGACAAAATGGAATAAAATACTTTATAAACAGAGCAACCTGATTTTCAATATTAGGACTGGTTATTTGAGAATTAGCGACATAATGATATGCTGATGATATTATAGATAACTTATCATGATTAAATGTTGAATCTGTTGGATTTGAATTCCTAACATTTAGAATTTGTTTTGTTATAATCAAAAGTAAAACAATTCTTTTTTCATCTAAATTTTCGTATCTATACTTTTCTAATTCTTCTTTTATAGCACTATGATAATGTTCAAATATGCAGTTAATTGGTTCTGCACAAGCATGTAAATCTAATTGTGTGTCAATAATACGGCTAAATATCAAGTTAATATATATTCTTACAGAGTTAGCGACATTTTGCAAAAATGACTTTCTTGGTTCGGTCATTGCTTGATTTGTTGATGCCTTTGTTATTTTTCCTAATGCTTTAATCATTGGCATAACATATTCCTGATCAACAAACGGAGAATTGGAATTAAAATAGCAAGCAGTATTTTTCGCAAGGTAATTATAACAACACGATGAAATACTAACACACGAATCATCAATTGTTGTTATCTTATCAGAAAGATTGACTAAGCTTTTAGTAATATGAAAAATATCCTTTGGTGAACTATCTCTTTCTAATATTGATATAATAAATGATAATAAAATAGAAAGCAGAGTATCAACATTATAATCAGGAATATAAGTGTCTGGTAATTCAGTGTAATCTATTCTACCTATGGAAATTACACTACTACAAGGATTAATGTCTAATGCTGACATCTTTGATATTTCCTTCAAAAACTGAAAAACACAAGATTTATCAGGTAATAAATTAATTTGACTCAAAACTTCTGTTACAACCTTTGTGTCTGATATGTATAATGAAATGATAGGAAAGCTTTGAGATACTATTGTTGAAATACATGAAATTGCTTCGGTTTTTAACAAATCAATGGATATATTATTTAAGCAAAGCTCAAATGCTGTTCGTACGTAATTCTCATCGATTGCATATAGATTGAAGAATGATTTTCCATTAGTTTCAAAGAAATTATGCATAAATATTATAGAATATAAAATTTGATAACTTTCTGTATATTGTAGCATGAAATTGAAATAAGCTTCAATAGTTTTAGGGAATAGTGATATAAAATTGGAAAATGTATCAGCAAATTTTCTAATTGCAACCAAAAAAATATTTTTGGCTGAATATATTTTTGTTAAAGTACCGAAAATGAATTCACAATTCATTTTCTCATTATACCCTTGTGTTATTCTCTGTGCTATTCGTTGATAACAATGTGAAGAAAATAAATGAAGCTTTGTTGAAGAAGACTCATTCAATATTGCAAAGCACACTTCTAAGTTTTCATCGTTAGCGCAAAACTGTTCGATGAAACTGACTTCTTGGTTTGGATCTTCCAATGCATTCTCGATTTCACCAAACATAAAAAGTGTCATTTTTAGGAATGAAGTTCCTCTCGAAAAGTGAAATTTGTTTACATGTCAAATTAATATAACAACAAATAAATACTTATATGGAATGTTAAAGCGTATATTAAAGTGACAAATGTTACCAGAAATAAGTATCGGATCAAAGCGAATATATAGTGCTGTTTCATCTCAGTAACCTGTGTCACATGGCATACTAGGAGAATACATGTTATTTAATACGTAAATGGCTCTTCCCCAATGCCAATCATTTACCATGCCATCAAGGTATGTATTGTATTGATAATGTGACAAAATTAAACCTCCAAAAGTACTGGCTGGATCTGATGATGAAATATTTTCAAATCCTTCAACGAAAATATCAGACTCGGTTGCCCTTGAATATGTTTCTTCTACAGAATCTGGTGTATTTAACTGGCGCCAGTGATGGTATTGTTTCGTTTTAGGCCAATGAAGAAAAAACTCAAATTTTCCATTTGTTCTATAAAAGTTTGATGCATTCCCTAGTGTCGATAATAAACTAAATCTATATTGACTGATAATGCTTACATTCATTAGTATTATTAAAATACCCTCCATTCAGAGAGTCTTGATAAAATATTAGTTGAAATACTTTATTATCAAACTTTGTAAGCACATATGGATACTTATAATCTATTTGTTGACCAATTGTTGCATTTGGAATAAAGCGTTGATCACTTGGTGATGTAGTTTGGAAGTATTACAAAATATGACAAATGTCAAGATATGTTGTAGAAAATTGCATGTCAAAAAGATTAATTTACTCATATCAAAATAAAAACAAACAAATATTTGTATGGGATATAAACAAATAGCGCATTAACTTTACATGTATTAAATACATATGGAATCGAATTCACTCTTACATATAATGCAGTTTCATTACAAGAACCAAGAGAACACGGCATATTCGGTGAATATTGTTGATGTAAAACGCATACAGCATAGCCCCAATGCCAATCATTAACTGTTCCATCTAAATACGAATAACTATAATATGAATTCATCAGACCACCCCAACCATCCTGGACTGTTGATTGAGAAATATTCTCGTATCCTTCAACATAATAATCGGAAGAATCTTGACGAGAAGATTTTTCTTTTACTGCTATAGGGGAGTTTGTCTGACGCCAGTGCTTAATACTTCCTTCGCTTGGCCAATGTATAAGAAATTCAAACTTTCCATCAGTTCGATAAGTTTCAGATGAATTGACAAGATTAGAAAGCATGCTATACTTATACTGACTAATGTAATGCTGGCACTGATTAATGCTATTAAAATATCCACCTAAATCGGATTTTTGATAAAATACCATCTGAAACAGTTTATTATCATAAGTAATAAAGACCAATGATGACTTGGCGTTGATTTGATTCCCGAGAGTAGCATTAGGAATCAAAATTTAACCTACAAATAGTAAAATTTAATCTTACATAATAATGTCAGATTTTATCAATGTAGAGTGTAAAGTGGCAAAAAATCTCGTCAGTTTACAAAATTCTCGTTATTACAGAAAATGGAGCCCGAAGCTGCAAAGCAAACGGACCCCGAAGTTAATATTTATTTGAATGAAACACCAACAATCCAACTATTTCTCCAACAGAGCTCTGTGGCTTCTATTGCAAGCCCTGAAGCAGAGGAGTTAAAAGCTTCTAATGAACGTTACCACACATATCAACCAGCATCTACGCAGGACAGAGGAAATCTCACGTTCCACCTTTTCACCAAAAACAAAGACACGCAAACAGATAAAGTTAATAAAAATGATGTCGAAATTCAACTCGATTCGCACCAATTGATTCTCAAGGATGAGGACGAGGACGCCCATAAAGTGCGTCACGGCCCTCTTGATCGTCTCAGGGACGACTGCCACCCACTCGCTTCAAATCATTGGGAATCTACAACAGAAAAGACTCTTTTGGACAGCGAGGCACGCATAGACTTCGGGCCGAACTCGAAGGAGAGCGATCAGACACTCCAGCAATTCAAAGAATTCGGACATAGCTTATTCGTTATCGAAAGAATGGTTCAACAAAACATACATCTCGAGAAGATCTTAGCATATTCATCACCAAACAGTCAAGCTGATACACAAAACGTCGAAAATTTGCTAAAATTCCATTGCGCTCAGACATTTTCGAGACCAGTTACAGATTTGTCATTCAACTATCAGAGCGTGAACTTCTTCGCTGCAGCTTACGGAGAGGTTCCGGAGAACATGCTTTCTCAATTCAAAGATGAGGCTTCTGACGGTTTAATTTGCGTTTGGAATATCTTAAATCCAGGTCAGCCTGAAAGAATCATTGAAACAGCATCAGTTCCAAAGTCCATCGTCTTCTCTGACGGTGTTCCGTATCTTATTGCTGCTGGTTTCGCTGATGGTTCAATCGGATTATACGATATTAGAAACAAGAAGTGTGAATGCATTGCTATGTCTACAGTCGAAACAGGTTCCCACGAAGGTGATGTTGGTGAGGTCGTTTTCCAACAGAGAACAGATACAAGAGTCAGATCAGAGGCCATTGTTTCTGTTGCTGCTGGCGGCAGAGTCACACAATGGACAGTCGCTAACGGCCTCGAGCATAAGGATCTCGTCACATTGAAGAAGCTTAAGACAGCTGGAGCTGATGGTGAAACACAAACATTGAGATATGAAGATTTGCACTGCGTTAGCTTTTCTCTCTCGCAACCAAATATATACGTTGTCGGCTCAGAAGATGGCGCTCTCTTCGTCTGTGATACACAGTATAACGAAGACTTCGTTCAAAAATTATTATTCCACTATCGCTCAGTTTTAACAGTTAAATTCTCTCCAATCACACCAAACTGGTTCATCTCCGGTTCTTGCGATGGCAGTGCTGCTATCTGGAATACACAGAGGCAGACACCCGTCGCTGTTTTCTACCTTTCAAAGGCGAACTTCAACTGCATCTCATGGAGCCCAATTTCCGGCACAGTCTTCGCCGCAGCGTGCAGCGACGGCGAATGCAGGATCTGGGATGTCTCCGTCGACTCAGTTGACCCGATTGCCAAGCTCTCAACATACGAGAAGAAGGAGTTTACAGCTATAGACTGGTCTCCAAAGCTTCCTGTTTTCATCGCAGGAAATACATCCGGTGTTGTTTACCTCTCAAAGGTTGTTGGAATAGCATCACTGACAAGCGGAAAAACAAAGGAAGAAGAGAAGGCTCGCTTCGAGTCTGTTATACAGACAATGTCAAACCAAGAATAAATTGAATCTTTTTTATTTTTAGAAAATGACTAATATATTTAGTATTACTTAACTTACTCATATTGTAACTAATTTGTAATAAATTAAATTTAAATTACATTATCACTCAAAAAAAAAATATACCTCAACTACTAAGGATAATACATTTATTCAACTATATGGAGTTAAGCATTTTGATAATTATTTGGCTTCTTAATTCATTAATTTAATTGAAATATTTCGAAAATATAAATCACATACTTAAAAGAAGAAAACAAACATTATAATATTATACTAATGTCTCTGTGTTATATTTCATTCAAGACATAGTAGTCTAATATGCTGCAAAATCATTAGAAAACAACGAATGATTTATTTTGACGATTGTCAAAAATGATAATTTACATGACAAATGGGACGTTATTTCTGACTCAATCTCATGTAAACGAAATATTTCCAATTTCTCATGGGGGCGTGTTTCATTTGTAGTGGAGATCCCAGATTTCTCATTAACTAAAACGTTTAACAAAAGGATGACCAAGGTCCAACTTTACACCTTATCAAATTTGAGGAGGTCTGTTTGGTTCGTCCTTTTTCATGTCTCGCCATACAGTGAACGTCCTCACACAGGAAGGCAAGCAAGCTTCCACAGTTGAACTCCCAAAGGTCTTCGACACACCAATCCGTGCTGAAGTCGTCAAGGAGGTCTTCGTCAATCTTTCCAAGAATGCTCAGCAGCCATACGGCACAGACCCAATGGCCGGCAAGAAGGTTTCCGCCATCTCCTGGGGTACCGGCCGCGCCAAGGCTCGTGTTCCACGTGTTAATGGTTCCGGCTCCAACAGGAACGGCCAGGGTGCTTACGCTAACTTCTGCCGTGGTGGTCACCGCTTCGCCCCACCGAACCTTCAGCGCCGCTGGTTCCGCCCAGTCCCAACACGCCAGCGCAAGTTCGCCATCGCTTCCGCCATCGCTGCTACAGCTGTCGTCCCACTCGTCCAAGCCCGTGGCCACGTCCTCGGTGAGATCAAGGAGGTCCCAATCGTTGTTGTCGATGCTGTCCAGGAGCTCAAGCGCACACGCGATGCTGTCACTCTCCTCAAGGCTCTCGGCGTCTACGGTGATGTCCAGCGCGTTCTTGACCAGCCAGTCCACCGCTCCTCCAAGGGCAAGTTCCGCCGTGCTGCTTACAAGACAAAGAAGGGCCCACTTGTCATCTACAACGAAGACAAGGGTATCGTCAAGGCTTTCCGCAACATCCCAGGTGTTGAGACAATCAACGTCAAGGCCCTCTCCCTTGCTAAGCTCGCCCCAGCCGCCCAGGTTGGCCGCCTCACAGTCTGGACAGAGTCCGCTTTCAAGGCTCTTGATGCCATCTACGAGTCCAAGAAGCGCTTCACACTCCCACGCTCCATCATGACAAACGCTGATATCGACGCTGTCATCCTCTCCGATGCCGTCCAGTCAGTTCTCAACGAGAAGAAGGAGGTCGTTCCACTTCCAAAGTGCCGCTGCTGCAAGAAGCTCTCCGCTGGTGCTTCCGAAGACTGGACAAAGGCCCTCAAGGAGGTTGCCGAGCTCCGCGCTGCCCAGGAGGCCAAGCGTACATCCCCAGAGGTTGTCAAGGCTGTCTTTGCTGAGGCTGTCGCTGCTCAGCCACGCACACCAGAGAACCTTTCCACACAGATCATCAACCACCTTCCACTCTAAAGAGATTTATTTTATTATTCATTCCTTTATTTCCATAACTTTATTTCATCGATATCTAATTAGATATATGTATTTCTATAACATATGCTCAAGCAGCCGAACAATTTAACAATGAACTATATTTCATCGAGCAATTTGTATCAAATTTAGAAGTTTGATATCCAATTCATTATTCTAAAATGAAGCCACTGAAAGGTTTGAATAACACTTCTTTACATTTGCACACTGTTGAAATCGATGAACAATACCTCTAAATCCATCAAAGAAAAGCAATGATTTTAGATTACATGACAGAATACCAAGTTTATGTGTCAAGAATTTAGAATTATCACTTTTGTCAATAAGAGAGTCCAAAAGATTTAAAATTATAATCTACATATGTAATACACCCTAAATTTAAATTGAGAAGAACCAAAATTTCTTCAGAATTTTCTGTGTGATTTTTCGTGAAATTTGGACACCATAGACCACATCTATGCAGAATTTCGTCTCAATTTCATTAAAAATGTTTCGATTCTTATTCAACAACAAAGACTTCAAAGAGAAAATGAAAACGATGTCATCGAACGACGCCCTCCAGATATCGTCCGTCGGCGCTAAAAGGATCCTCTGTATCCTCCACGAATGCAAGAAAAGAGTTGAATATTCGCTTCTTCTATTGACAAAAACAGAATTTTTCTCAAAACACGTGAAAAATGATAAAAAGCGAAATAGAATCGTTGCGGAGATTCAACAGATGGAAATGATCAACATACAACACATTGACTCACTCAAGCAGAAAGATATGTTGCTAAATCGCGAGAAAGAAGCAAAAATAAGAGCGAAAGAAGAAGAATTGGATTCCTTAAAGAAACAACTTGTTCAAGCTCGTTCTATGGAAGTTCCGATCCAAACAGAAGAGGCAGCACAAGATGATGTTGTGTCGCACGAAGAAAATCTTAAAACAGAACTCGGAGAAGCTAAAGTTCAAATGGGAAAAACTCAAAAGAATCATTTGGATGATGAAAACTTGAATCGAAGATTAATAAGAAAAGACGAAGAGCAACTTCACAACATCATCGCGAAATATGATACACAAATGGCGGTCATCGGAAAGGAATCAAGCGCAGCATTTGAGAAAGTCTCAAAATTAGAAAGCGATGTTGCATTACTGAGATGCGAATTAGCATCAATCAACGAAAAACGAGCACCTGCTTTGGCTGATGAACGATATTGAGCACAGCTCGCTTTAAGACAGTCCAAGCAAATGTATGATATGCTTGATTCTGTCAAAACAATCCAAAACTATATCAGAGTGTATCTTTCTAAAGTGCTAAAACCAGTGAAGCCAAAACAAAAGAAATGAAACATTGTTTTAACTTTTTTGTACGTAATAAATCGATTTATGCATTGTTGAATTTTCATTATTTAACATTCTTTAGTTTCATATCTATCTATATATCAGAGTTCATCTAGTTATATAACTTTGATGAGTTTTTAAATTTGACAAATTTGATAATACTCGAAAGAGAATTGTTTTGATTTTATTCTCACTTGTGAAATGAATCTGATGATGGATAATAGATTGATATAATCAAGACATAGTATATTATGCTATGTTATGTTTTTGTGAGAAATAACGCTATTTGACTTGGAATCGACTAAAACAATTCAACAAAATTATAAATTTTGTTCTCATATTTTCAACTCGTTGTAATTCCTTCTAGAAGTAAGTAAATTTTAAGTAACAACTATATATAGTTAATATATGATGTATTGTATAACATATTATGGTTTAAAGTGAAATTAATTGCTCCAACAAAGCAAAAACAGATTAAAAACCCTAAATTTGATTTTTGGTGGGAAAAAAATGTAAATTTAAAAACAAAAATACATTCTATTACTTTATATAAGAAATAAAATAACATAATATAAAGGACCTACGCTAGCAGCATAGATCGCTAGAATCATCTAGTTGACTGAAAGGAGGTGGAACTGTGATGTTTGGGCCGAGAAGTCTGGCATTAATGTTATCGCTGACTGTCTCTATGTAAGCGATGGGCGCAGACTCAGATCCGCCAATTAAATTCTCAAGAGGTGCAGTGACCATCTTTCTTGCTTCGCGAAGGAGATTCGCCCACTCCAAGGGGTCATCCATTTGTGCGTGTATACGCGTTAAAATGTTATTTAACTGCCCGTACATTAATTTGTAGTTTGGAGGGTCGTAAAAATCTAATTTGCAAATGTGGCGCCATATCTCAATCATTTCTGGTGCGACTTGCTGAAATGTTTGTGCGATGTCGAAATTTTCTTTCAATGCGAGCACCGTCTGCTTGTCTTCGATAGATCTCCACGGCAAGTAGCCAATAATCAACTCTGTAGCGAGATAGAACCAAGAAATGATATCGTCTCTTCTGGACAAGTCTTGGCCTGAATGAGCATGCTTGGAGGCGTACGGCTTTGTGCCACGAAATCCTACGTGCGCACGAGGCGGTAAATGCTGTCCGTTCTGAGAATTAATATAAACTCTGGAAAGTCCGAAATCGATGAGACAAAGTGGATAATCTGTACCTTCTCGCGCGAGTATATTCGAAGGTTTGATATCTCTATGGACAATTCCGAATATATGAAGAGATTCGATACATTTCAAGATATGTAGTGAAGATCTGACTGCAGAAGACAGTGAAAGCTTTCTATCAGGAAGTCTTTTGATGATTTCTGATAAAGATGGGCCTAATAGTTCCATAGAAAAGAAACTAAATCCTTTAGCTTTTCCAAAAACGCCCAGTCTAGGAAAATGAGGCGAAGACTGTATCTGAGCGATGATTTGGAACTCGAATGCCAATGTTTTTTTAGTCGCTGAGTCTTGTTCGGTCTTTATCGCGTATAAAATTCCTGTTCTTTCGTCTATTGCTGAATAAATTTCGCCAAAAGCGCCGCGGCCGATTTTGTTGCCGATTGTGTATGAAAGAATCTTAGACCCAATATTCATTCACTCATCAACAATAAAACAAAATGAAAAGATATCTTAAAAGTGTTTTAATTTTCTTATAATGGATTCGTTTACACTGTTGTTTTATAGAGTTTGCAGTTGAAATTTCAAGATACGAATATTTATGCTCTGGAATGTAATATTGCCTTGTCCACCTAAAGATATGAATAGCTGTCGGTGATATTTTGTTGATCTCTTTACAACTAAAATTCAAAAAATATCAACAAATAAACCACTTAAATGAGTTAATATTTAAATTGCTTTTGGGCAATATTTCAAAACATCAAAGCGTGTGAGTATTTTGATAAATTATCAAATCAAAATCCAATAAATTCAAAGATTTATTGAAGATTTTAACGACAGAATCTTGGATTTTTGTATTGTCTAATAGTTTCATCATTCCAAATTCATAAATATTGATTTTTCAATGAGATATTCAACAAAGAAGTTTCAATATGCTTTTTACAATTAACAAATATTTGCATAAAATATATTTTTCTATAAGAAAAATTTGTATTTTTCAAAATTAATATAATTAAACATTATTAATTTTAGATATATTATCTATGTATATTGATAATTTAGATAAATTACAAAAAATTTGAATTTTGAGAAACATCCTCTCGATCAATGAGGCGTTTTTTCTTGAAAAATAGAAAATATAGGATTAATAGATGCTATAACTTCAATATTCAAAAAAGACAAAATCTATTTTAATGCAAGCGGAATTTGTTTATCAAAACGAAGATTTTATAACTGAATACGATAATGTTTCTTCCGCTTCGAGGACACAGATCAAAGATCTCGCGATCAAGTTATCAGTGAAGCCTTCTACTGACCTTTTCTGGATTTTATCGCGATATATAAGTTTCGCTTCGATTCAGGATCTTTCTGCATTGGCAAATACGATCACAGAACTTCTCAAAGAACATTGCAATAACTTTTTGGGCGCTTGTTTCGCTGCTGCTCATTTTATTAATCGAATGTCGACAGAAAAAAAGGAAGAATGCCAAAATCTTTGCAACACATTGAAGATTCCATCATGTCCATTACATGCTAAGCATATTATTAATCTAATCGCTGTAGAAGGAATGAATTTTAGTAATTTTACATCAATCATTGGAAATCCGGATATTTCCGTACAACAGGCAGTTGTTAGTGCGATTGCTCAAACTTGTGAAGATCCAGAAGCATTACTCGAAAAATATTTGAATGATATCGAAAATGAAACTAATTTCAATAGAAGAAGAGGACTTATTTTACTATGTAACGAACTTTCTTATGTAGAAATTCCGGCAGCAATTTACATTCAAAAAATTATTCCATTAATCAACACTAAAGGAAAATGCGTTGCAGAACTTTCATCAATTTACGAAGCTCAAAAATTTTTAGCAAGATTAATAGAGTCAAGTCCTTCTTCATTCCATAGTATCGATTTTATTACTGGAATTAAATTGCAATACAAGTCAAACAACCTTTCACCAAAATTCCTTCAAAATTATATTCGTGCATTTGGTAGATCTGCAATCAAATCATTATGCAAAGAAATTTTACCTGAAATTCTCAAAAAATTACCGAAAACAGGCAAGCAGTTTATCAAGTTATTTGCACCATATGTACAGCACTTTAGTTCTGATCGCAGAAATCAATTCTTCTTGACAATGGTCGATTTATGCCTAAATAACAGATTCGATGTTGAATTATATGATATTACTGCTCAGGCATTTGCTGCACAGTCGCCTGTTATTCCATCGCAGATTGGTCTGTTTATGACAGCAATCGAGAAATCCCCAATATCACAGAGATTTTATTCGATTCTTGGTCCTGTTCTTCAGCCAAAGATTCCTGCTCCTCCACAGAAATTGAGCACAGTCACTGTTGTTCTTCCTGAAGATAAACATGATATTGATATCCAGTGTGTTCCAATGCGTAGTGAAGGTGGGTGCCAGACAGAAGAGGCAATATAGATTATTATTATATTAAAATAGAGTTTATTTGATTTTAGATATGCATTTATTTTTTAATTGATGCATTCCTTCTAATTTTAAGGATTATATTTCATCATCCAATCATTTCGCAAGGATGAATATTGAACTATGATGAATATACAGCAATTTCAATGTCATCAATGAATATTCTCAGTATTGAATGATTTTCATATAATGATTCCTCAAGAAAAACCCTATATTGTCAGGTGCAATTAATAGAAGACATTGCAGTGGACATTAGAATATTAGAAATCCTTAAAGAATAAGATCATTGCATTTCATCAAATTCATGTGAATAATTATGAGTAATTGAAGTACGCTAACATAAAAAATAGTTATACATAAAAAGTTATATATGATTTCCATCATTACAAAAATGAAATTATGTTGTTTAGAATCAAATCTTTGAATTTATATCTAAGTTTTCATTAACTTCAATTTTAACAATCCATTTCAATAAAATACATTAATTTTATTGATTCAAAGATTCATAATCAATGAAATAATTTCAAATGGCATTTTTGCCAAATAAACGTTTTTGTCAGATTCCGCAAACACTCTTTGGAAACTAAAACATAAATAGACTTAACCAGTTGAATCCAAATATCAAACAATTTCAGACTTTTGTTGTATTTATCAAATTTCATTAATTTAGATATTTCATCTAGATCTCTGAAGTATAGCATATAAATGATATCATTAGCATGTAGATGAAAGTCCAGAGCTCAACTTCATACTTTGCCGTTTAAATCACAATCTTAAAGCATAACTCGGTAAATTTCGTTGTTTCCTATGTGTGCTTATTGTGCAACCCACAAATATCATTTTTATTTTCACTTTTATAATTATTTTCAAAATAAAAGTGTCAAAATTTGGGGTGTCAAAAATGTGACAAATGAGGGACTTTTTAAAATTCGATGTCTGGCATAATATCATCCGAGAAGACGAAACTCGACAACAACGAATATTCTGACGACGAAAACGCGGAACTTAAGAAAAAGAAGAGCAAAAGAGGAGATGGAGCTGAAGCAGCTCGCGTTAGAAGACGCCTACAAGACTTTGATTATGAAAATTGCGAAGCATGGGCCGAGATAAAGAAAATGTTCGGGTCAGGTATTACGCACAGTGAGCTGAAGAGTATTGCCATTGTTGTTTGTTATTTCGTTAACAGGCCGAATTTCAAGGTAGATAGAGACGCGTCTCGTGACAACAGGGTTCTATTGAAGTGGTACACTGAGAATTGGAATTTGTTGTTGCCTCATTTACTAAAGATAAAGCTTAGAGACGCATCAATGAATATATTATCTGGAGAAGAGAAGAACAACCAGAATTTTTTTAATGGAATACTTGAAAACAACAGGGTATCACCGGATGGTTAATAAGAACTCCTCATCAAAAACGTTTTGATTGCTTTTTCGAAGACATCAAAGTTCCAACTATTAGCATTGTTTTCAGTGTGTGCGCAAATGGGATAACTCATTAATATTGTTATTTTTGCTGATTGTGAATTACAAATCATTGAATTTTATCTAGACAGTGAACTGACTATAATACACATTCACACAGTTATACATTAGGATAGTTATTGAGGTTCTTGATTCACATGTTATATAAAAACAAGAAATAAAATCAGATTCATTCAAATTAGTGAACAGATGGAACTTATCATTATACCAGTGTTGCTTCTCAATTTACTTTCGAGAGTATATCTAGACTGTATATAAGAGAAAACCAATTTAATAAAATTTGAACTATTTTTTGAAATACCATTCTTTTCATAGTTAAAACACAATTAATATACTCACAGTAGTATATGAAGTGTGTATTTTAAATGGGAGCCGCAATAAGAAATTAAAATTAAAAAATTTGGTACAACTATGTGAAATAGGGTACAAACATATATTTATTCAAATAACTCTATAAAAGCAAAATCAAAATCACTGCAAATCGATTTCTTCCTCTTCAGGCATATCATCATTCCTCAAGAAGATGTTTGGAATGGTGAACTTTGTTACAGTGATTTGAGTTGAAAATTTCTCAATTACATCATCATCGACGGGCGTATTTGAGAGGAACCCAATCTGGAGGTGTTTGAAGTACGGAAACGCAACAACATATTGATCAGGATCATTTTGAACAATGGTTCCTTTAGTCGGTTCATAAGCGGCAAACGGTTCATACAAACACATATCAGATAGATCCAGCAATGACGCTATAGTGTCATGATAGTCCAATGGCGTGAATGGATTTATTCGATCTGGAATCTCACCGATACTATGTTCTAAATTACCGTTAATTACAAAAGCTACGTAATGGGCAATCGCTGGATTGAAGAATTCATATAAAGATTCGCCGAATTTCATAAATGTTTCTTCATCAAACTTGAAAAACTCGAAAGGATCACGCTGTTTTGGATGCGATCGAATGTATTTTACATACCCTAAACCAACAAATAACGAAAATAAAGTATTCTGTGATTTATAAAGTCTTTTTTCTGTTTCTTTGATAACTGTAACAAAATACATGTTTTGTGCTGTCGAAATACTGATATTGAAGTCACCCATATCCATGTTGATCAATGTTTTTGGATTCTTTTTTGGTGAAACTTCGAATTGCTCGAAAACTTGAAGAATAGGTATCATACATTCTTCGTCTATGTCGCCGTGAAGGTAGTTGTAAAGCATCATACCATAGTATGAGAAAACAATAACTCTATAATGAATCATTCGGAAAAATAAATAAGGTTAATATTCAAAAATTTTCTCTAACAAAATACAAATTAAATTTATATAGGATTACTGAATGTAGACTCATCACCAAAAAATCGCTTGATTTTGATGACATCGAATTTAATATCGAAATTATTTTATCTCAACACTTAATGACACATTTAAATCAAGACAAATACATTCAAATGATAATGCTAATGAATATTTATATAGTTGAACATTGATATTGCAACTATGTAATGTGATACAAGATGAAAAAGATACTCGAGGAATATCCAAAAAAAATATAATTGCTTTCTGTTTATTTATATGTTTTATTGTCTAAAAACCATAAAAATCAAATTTATTTTTTCATATTTATGGATTCATACAAAGAAACAGATCAAAAAAAGCCAGAATGCATAAATATCGACAATACAGCAAGCCCACAATCAAACCTATACGAAGTATGGATAGAAAACGACTTTATATTGATCAAAAACAATCCTGGGCCGAACTTTGATCAAAATTCATTCGAAATTTTGGAAAATGCGTACAAATCTCTTACAAAATACCACAGAAGTATCTCTTCTGAAGTTATCAACAAGTATATCGATCCTAGTTATCTTCCTGCATTTTTCGAACATTTATTCATCGATAATCAATCAATTTCACAGGGTTCATCTGTAATATTACGATTGTATGCCAAGAAAGAGAGATCTAAGTTGGAATATTTCGATGATGAAACTAGAATTAACAAATTAATACATTTTTTTATGAATTCACAAGATCACATCATAATATCCAATTTACTGAGCGTTTTTATCGAACTCATCAACAGCACAAAACACCAGACATCAATAATAAAATATCTTGGATTCGAACTTTTTCGTCCTATGATCCAAAAATCAATAGAAGTTTCTATTGCACAGGAAGAAAAAGCTAATGCCAATATAGTTTTACTCAGATGTTTAATTTTTGCCGGTTCCATCATCGAAATTAGTATTTTCGAGGATAACCAGTACATTGAGATCCACGGATTGCTTATTCAGCATCTTCCAATATGGAGCTCTGCCCAAAACAATGATATAAAGATGTTTTTCTGTTGGACATATTCAGAGTTGTTCAAGAAGTTCCGTAATATTGAATTCCCAGAGGACTTCTTCAGTATGTTGATTGCTTGGGTAAATGAACATCAAGTTCATGCAATAAAATTAATCACAGATTTGATTGATATGGATAAGTTCCCTTTAGTACAAAACGCAGAGTTTGTCGTACAGCCATTATTGAGTGCAACGAAGTTCGAAGAATTTGCTGCGTTAATAAACCAGTTGTCAGTATTGATCAACAAGAATCCTTTCTATCTCGATATATTGTTCAGAAACAGGAACGAAATCGCAGACTACATGATTGCATGCTCAGAATCGCATAATTTCCAGAAATTCAAAGTGATTTTGAGCTTTTTCGCGAATATTTGTGCATGTGGAAACTATGTCGAGGAAATATACTACATTGGTATCTTCGATATGTTGATAAATTCGTTCGATGACGCTTTTGAAGACGCAGAAATCTGCATTAAGGCGATATATCAGATGATGTGCAATCCTAGGATCATGAGGACGGTGCTGATGAAGTTAAAGAACCATCCTTCGATTGTTGACGATATAACTGATTGCGAGATCAATGATAATTCCAAACTCGCCGAAACAGCATCGTTATTCATCGAAGAGTTCAAAAGGCTCACTGGAGAGGAAGAGGAAGGTGATTGAGGTGATGTATTTGGTCAAATAGCGTTATTTGTTTGTATCTTAAATATGCCATTTTAGTAGAAACATCCTTTTCCATTTTATCTTGCTTATATTTTATCTGGGGCTGTTGTTTATAACCTTATATGGAGGTAGATATACGCGAGAATAGGTAAATAAAAAATTAAAAATGGTGAAGAAGTTAATAAAATGTCCTTTTACATAGGCATTAAATAACATAGGAAGCTATTGCTTACTTCTTGTTAAGGAGGGCCTGGACCTTTTCGTGTGTGAGAACTGGTGGGATGATGAGAGCGAGGTCAACAAGGAGCCAGAAGACGCAGAAGAGGTCGATAACAAGGAAGAAGATGAAGAGGCCAGCAAGGAAGCCGCACCAGATGAGGCGGCCAACAAGGGACTGATCCTTATAGAGCTTCTCGATGAGGCCGAGAACGACTGGCATGAACTTAAGGTGCTTAGCGAAGAACTGAGCAGCCTCCTTCTCGTTGCGGATGTGTGTAGCCTCTTCTGGTGTGCCCTGCTCAACGTTTGTCTTGAAGGCCATATCAAAGACAGTTGGAACGAACTTAGCAATGAAAGCCTGATAGATTGTGAAGATGAGAGCGCAGAAAGCGACGGAAGCATAGAAGTTAAGGTTCATCTTCTTCCAGATGAAGAAGAGAAGGTTAACAAGGACGAAAACAACGCCAAGAACGATTGGGCGCTTAAGGAAGAGGACTTCCTGGATGCGGCGGAAAGCAACTGGGTACTTAGCGAAGAAGTTCTCAAAGATTTCTGGGTGCTTGCATGGGCAAGAAAGACCGAATGGGCCATTGGCTCTGCTGCAAGCAATTGGGCAAGCCTCCTCCTCTGGAGCTGGCTCCTCGGCCTTTGGCTCCTCAACTGGGGCATCCTCGGCCCTTGGCTCCTCAACCTTGCCTTCCTCTGGGGTTGGAACTGGTTCAGCAACTGGCTCACTCATTGTGATAATTGAATTCACTTCACTTTTATTATTTGAATAAATTTGTAAAATATCGTAAAAGTTTTTATCAACTATAAATTTTGATATACACATTATAAGCATAACAAGACATTCAAAAACGAAAACTGAAAAAGTGAGAAAATAAAATAATATTCTTGCATTAGTCGATAGAGCGAGCATTTGAACGAACATTTTCAATTTTTTCAAAAATTTATCGCTTTTTCTATCTGAAAAATCAATTTTTCATTTTTTGTCCAAATTCTATTACAATAGTATAAGGATCCCACGTTTCATGTTAAAATTTCATATAAATTCCAAATCTGGCTAACTAACCATTTTTCATCGAAATTTAGTTTTAGAATTATATGTTATATCGAAAAATAACACAATTTCGCATTTTGGACAAATGCCGGTTTTTACATTAAATCCATGTTCTACAATGATTATAGAGCTTAATCTTTAAAAATAATCGTTATTTGCTCACAAGTTAAAAATCTGTTGTTTGTAAATTGTGATCGACAACATATGTGGAGCAATTTTATACAAAAATTTTCTTTTTCATAGAAATAAAATCGATAACAAAATTATTTTTTATATTTAAAAGTGAATTTACAGACTTTTCATTATGGAATCTTCCAAAGCGGTCCAACATTAAAATGAAATCACCAATATTTCGTATTCTTATTGTTTGAAAAAGTCATAAAAAAACTCATTTCATCTCTTTATTTTCTTTTGTGTCCTTCACCGTCATTGCAAGTCTGTCGGTGTCTAGGGCAGCTCCACTCGCATGCGAGAAGCAGTTTGTCTGTCTAAATCATTACCAAATCCTTTGATTGCGATATTTTTATCATATTTTCTTGGAAAAGTTTTCCTTCACCATTCCATTCATTAGTTTAAGTGCTGTTGTTCATGAATCGTTTATTAGTTTTTGTTAACATCTTTGATTTTTATTATCAAATTAATTAATTTCAAACGTTGACCGAACAAATGCTTGAGAATGTTCATTGCTGCAAACACTTATATAGAACAACCACTTAATAATACTATTTTATAGGTTTTTAAAACGATGCCATTATTTTTCTTGTTTTAAGTGCAAATAGCTGGTCAATTCAGAAGCCTGAGAGGAGTGTGTTAATAATTCGCGGTCTGTTATATTAGAAATGCCGTAAAAGCAATTGCAGCATTATTTTCATTGCCCTTCTCGTAATCGAAATGATGGAATATAGAAGCCTTGGGGTTGTAAGTTATGATCCCTTCAAGTTCAGGACATAAAATTTATATTCAGGAATTTTGAAATTTAATCTGATTTGCATATTGCCAATAAGTTAGCTACCTAAAGATCTTCAATAATACTGTACTTATCCGTGAATGTATTTTCATATTTATTATTTGATGTAAAAATATGGCATTTAACTTATAATAACTGTTTAAATACAATACTCATCTAGAGCTATTTCATTTCCTTTCGAGCTCTTCTATATATATGGATCTATCATCTAAATATTCTCTATTTATAATTAAAACTAAAGTTATATATACACAAATTATAATATACATTCAGTTAGAGAATAAAATATATTTATTCTTTCAATTGATTCATTGAGTTGATGGAGTTGCTTAATACGAATTATCTATTTGATCTATATCCTGTGCAATCACAGCTGCAGATATCACTTAAGGTGCTATACATTATGTATTTCAAATTTGATTAATTATAAATTAACTCAATGACATTAATCATGAAAAATGTGCCATATATCGTCAAAAGCGAATATATATTGTAACACAATACACATGCCGTTTCCAGGAAGCAATCTCCACACCAAAAAATATGCCTTAACATTTTCTCCAAATTTGCCCCTAATGAGTTTACATGAAAATGATTGTACCCAAAACAGGAATCATATTTATTTTTGTTATGTTCAAAATAAAATAAAATAAATTATATGTCAGGGTGAGTAGTCTAGTGGTATGATTCCTGTTTTGGGTATAGGAGGTCCCGGGTTCGATTCCCGGCTCGCCCCTTTTTTGCGCGTACTATGGATGGACCACCTCTCAAGATAGAGACTCTCATCAATATAACGCCAGAAACAATACCGCATGAGCTCCCTAGTAGAGCTTCTCGTATTTTTACAGTTGGATTCCACAAAATCGATAATCTTCTTTTCGAAATTAGCAAGCTCGAACCAACAGA
>JALKBU010000838.1:0-22899 GCA_023091735.1 Trichomonas tenax | reverse complement strand
GAAGGAGTAACGGAGGAAAAACCAGTTAAGCCTAAACGTAAGTGTACAGAAAAACAATTAGCAGCACTTGCTGCAGGAAGACAGAAGAATCCGAGGTGGATTGCAAAAAGAATGAAGGAAGAAGAAGCAAAGAAGAAGCAGGAAGAAGAAAAGAAATCAGAATAAATTTATCTCATTTTCACTAAAATTATTTTTCAAAATTTCCTTACCCCACAAATCCTTACGCTTTCTTTTCTTAGTTAGTTAGTTTGTCATAAATTAATTTATTAAATCCAAATAAATTTCTCTCATAACCACTAAAATTATTTTTCAAAATTTCCTTACCCCAAATCCCTTCGCTTTCTTTTTTTAGTTAGTTAGTCATAAATTATTTTCAAAAACTGAATACATTTTATAAAGTCAGGAATTCCAAAATAAAATTAACGTTAGTTTTGTAAGTAATTCAAAAATTTATTTTCTATATGGGGGGACCTAACTTGTAAAATTAAACTCTGTCGTAAATATATTTAAAAAGATGTTCGCAGCAGCCACGGCGCAGTCGTGGATGGTGCGAACATCTAATTTTAATCCCCTTTCTGCTGTCATCGGAATCTTTCTTAAATTGACTTCGTCATAATCTTTGACAACAAAAACCATTTCTGCCGAGTTAATTACTGCAACATATCGTTTGAGGTCATTAATGAATCCGTTGATGTTAATGCCAATGCCGCCCTTAAGTCTATAGTCTTTCTTGCGAAGTGTTGAGAGATTGAATGAATAATTTAAGTCAATATTAATTGATAAATCGATTGATTTTTGAGCGTAAGTGTTAAGCCATTTTTGCTTTTCTTCAGGGTTTAAACGCTTTACTATTGAGAAGAACCATTTATTTGAAAATGTTTGATTGTAATAAGTGTTTATATAAGTTTGAACAGTATTAACGTTTTCGTGATGATTGCGGAAAAACCAATGCTCAATAATTTCAGTCAATTTTTCACTCGTGTAGGGCGAACTGAGAATATTGCAAACAATAGAAGTGAAATTATCATAAGTTGATTCAAAGTTATTCAGAAGTTCCGACAGTTCATTATCAGATAACATAATTAGTTCATCATCAACGTTCAAATCATTTGATTCAATTTTAGGTTCTTCAACAGGGACGGAAGGCTTAATATCATCCTTTAATTCGAATAATGCAGACCATGCTGTTTTATTTATAATTGGCTCGGATCCTCTGATTTGAACAATTTGAGATGAAGGAGGAAGTTTTTCACAGATTGTGCAGTGGTTCATTCTGTTCTTTTCATCACCGATTTTATAAATTTTATCAGATAAAACATGGCGGAAACATTGCCTTGAATTCTGCCCTGGCTTCTTTGAAACTAATTTGTAAACGTTGGGATCACAAAGTTTATGATTGCCTTTTGTACTAAATCCTTTCTTTTCGGTGTGCTTCATTATTGCTTGAAGGTCGACCGTTGAAATGTGTGTTTCATAAAATACAACATGCATTGAAAGGTAATGGTTCACTTCATCAAATCTTCTGAATCCGTAAGCTTCCATGTCCTCAATATTGCAATAGCCGCCGTATGAATATTTGCCGAAAACAGGCTTGAGTGAATCGAGTCAGTTCCAAACGTCCAAAAATTCATCTTCAGATTGAATTGAATCGAAATCGAAATATAAATGAACATAATCCTCGGATATCAAAAATTCAGTGACTCCTTTCGAAAAATCGTAAGAATCAACATCCGAGAACGAAATTTCTTGCTGTATAAAGTTATTTGGCCTATTAAAGCAAACATCATATTTGATTTTTCTTTCACTGTTTGTTGCAGCCAAAATTTTCTCAATTTTTGCTAAACTCATTTCTTCAATTCTGCTCATCATTTTATATGAGTTAAAAAATAAAAATTATTTTAAAAATAACATTAATTTCTGAAAATTCCAAAAGTCAAAAAAAACATGTTTTTCACATCTTTTTTCACGATCTACCCTTTGAAAAATAAAGTTGTGTTTTCATTCATGCTTTAATAAATCCTCATAAGTCCATGGATGGTCTCGTCTATAATATTCATTGCCGATTTTGAGCCAAAACTCGACATTTCTTTTTGCAAACGGACGGGATACATCGATGTTCATTTCTTTTAGGTATAACTGTCTAATCAATCCTGCAGTTGAATTTGGCCTGAATTCTTCGGGTTTGCTATAAAGCAAATCGATGAAATCATGGACCTGTGACTTTGTAAGCCTTGATTTGCGTGTTGCTCTTTGTATTTATTATAAAAATAAAATATAAAATTATTTATAACCAAATTACCAGGTAATACCAGGTAAAAAAATTAGGACAAGGATTTTTACAATCGCTAAAAATAACGAAGAAGTTCTTTTTGGGAGTTTACGCTTAAAATTTATGAATAAGTTAATTTAAAACATGTCAAGACAAGGGTTATGGTCATTTCTACATATAATTTGATGTTTAAATTAATTTATATGTCAAGATATGGTTTTGCGCCTTCATTAACGTAAAATTTGATGTTTTAAATATATTATACCAGGTAACTAGATTACCAGGTAATACCAGGTAATAAAAAAATTAGGACAAGGATTTTTACAATCGCTAAAAATAACGATAACTTAATTCTTACAGTAATGGGTTAGTTTCTTTCCCTTTATTATTTGTGTTTTCTTCGTGAATGATTCATTAATTCCTTTTAATTTCGAAAAACCAATATTTGGAACGTTTCTTCCGAAGTAATTGTTATACATTTTGACCAATTCAGTAATTTCAAGTCATTCATTTGGTATCATTTCAACAAATGATTTTAAGTCTAAATTTAAACTTGCCGTAATCTTAGGTTCAATGACCTCCACAACCTTTTGTTGTTGAACCTCATAACTTTCTATTTCTTTGATTTGTTGAGGGTTTTCCTTTTCTTCCTTAAACAATTTTTCTTTTAAAATCAAATAATATTCTTCAAATCTTTGGTCTAACGTATTAGGTAAATCGTCAATAAGGATTTGATTAATTTGTGTTATTATTGATTGCACGAACGTTCTTAATGCTGTTGAAGAATTAAATGGTTTAATATTTTTTTCAAGTCTGTTTAAGGCTCTGAATAAAAATTGATATATATTCATAAAATGATCGTTAACGAACTTGCTTAGTGATTCTTGATTTCTTTAATGTATTCTCTATCAATTGATATTCATTTGTTTCGTTAAATCTAACGTGATTAATCAAATACGATAATCTATTTTCAATAACTTTATTATGTTCAATAAACATTTTCATTACTTTCTTTGAACTCTTTTCGTCGAATACACACCTTAACGTTTTAGAATATTTTTCTTTATCCAAATCATTAAATAATTTTTCATACATAGAATAATATTCGTCTAATAACTCCGAAAAATTACTTTGAACCATTAACGAAACAAATTCATTTAAGTTCTTTATAACATCATAATTGTTATGAGGAATTGATAAATATTCTTCTAATCTTTTACGTTCTTCCACTTTCTCCTTCGCTAAACATTTTTCCTTCCAAGCCGCTATTGCTAATTCGTTCTCGTGCTTACAACGTTCAAGCATAAATATGGTTTTCGGTAATTCTTCCTTCATCTCCGGATAAAGATGATATTCTTTATAAAAAGCCGTAAAAGCAAAAAAAAAAACAGCGACAAACACAGAGATTCCAACAGATGCGCAATTCGTTGACTCGCAGAATTTCACTCAGTTCACTGGCATATTAACGACAAATGCAGGAGCTGAGCATACAAACGAGAAAACAGTCACAACGATGAACACATTCACACAGCTTGCTCAGGAGCAGACAGAAACACAGACAGGATACGATCCAAGACAAATCAAGAAATCAAAGAAGCAAAAACCGCTTCCTTCTGTTTCTGAGGATCGAATTCAGAATTCAAAGTTCAAGGCAATCGATCCTGAAGATATGACGACTGTTATCGATACAAATGCAAACAGAGATGATTTTAATGCGTATAAGAACGCGAGAAAGGAGTTGCGTGATGCAGGTTTGATAATTGGCACTGAAACAATGACGAGCTTCAAGACAAGAGAAAACTTAACAACAACATATTGTGAACCAAAACCAAGATATGAAGAACCTGTTGTCGAAAAGACATGGGATGCATTGGAGGATGAGGTAGATGACGTTTCGTATCTTAAAAGTAAGTGCAAATTTGCCGATTCTTATGAAGAAATGTCGAAACGTAAAAGAGTCATTAAGAAGATGGGAAAGGCTCATGAAGCACAGCAGAAAGAACAATAATAATGAAAAAATTCAGTTACACTAAATTTTGTTATTGCATTTCAAATTTGATACTTATTTATTATAGTAACAAATACAATTCAAAGAATTAAGAATACGAAAGCCTTAGAGCAGCTGTTTTCACAAATTTGCACATGAGATAGCATTTTTAAAAACAGAATGTGAAAGATATTTGCATCGATTATGTTCCAAAGACTTCAATTTCGATTTATTGATATCTACACATTGTGCAGATATATGTGGAATCATTTTTATGTTCTATTTCTAAAATAAATTGATCAATTCTATTTCATGTAATGAAGAGACGTCATATCATATCAATTTCATAAGTACATATCTTATTTTCAGCGCCCGGGTGTTGCTCTCTATACGCCACTTAATATCATTCATTTAAAAATTATATTTTCAAATTTAATTAAATGCAAACAAGGCTTTATTAAACAATTTATATAGGTAATGCATAGCTGAAATATATACTAAATCTAAAGTTATAAAGAATATTATAAAGAGTATAATATGTGTTATAATTGATTGTAATCTTTTTGAAACGTCATCGCTATGGTCTGGTTATCAATTATCATCAGAGTAATCCGAATAATATCCGTAACTATAATATTCTTCATCTTGCAAACGCTTCTGTTCGAGTTTGTATGCAAGAATCTCTTCTAATCTCGCGATTTCATTGTCCAAAGCGTCCAATTCCTCCATTTCTTTCGAATCATCTTCATTATAAATAATTGTCTGAGCAACTTTTTGCTCATGGTCCGCGACTTGAACATTTCCAACGATTTCGGCAACTTGACCAATTTCTGACTCTATCTTTATGAAGTGGTCGAGTTCCGCATTAAGCAATGTATGGAGTGTTCCAGGGCTAAGATTGCGTGTTTTTGGATCTTCTTTAGGAGCATTGTCCTGATAATCGATTATAGTCTTTGGTTCTGATAATTGGATCTTGATTTGCTGTTTTTGTTGTGGAAGTTGACTAAATTGTGTAGAAAACTGAGGTTTGGCCGTATTTTGTGGAATTTCAGAGTATAATGGTGGTAATGATGAATTTGTTTCAGTTCTTTCGAATGTTACGTTTGATTTTATTGGCTTTTCTTCAAATTTTTCCTGCTCTTTCTTCTTCCTAAATAAAGAAGAAACTATTGATGGACCTCCATCTGCAAAATAGTGGCTATTCGACTTGTAACAAGAAGGATAATTCAAAACAAGTTTTTCTAAAATTTTTTTCTAAACGTGCACAAAATTTTTTTAATTTTCTCGAACCTAAAAAGTGAGCTTTATCTCGATACCAAAAATTATTAACAATTCAAATCTTATAAATTAATATACTATTATATATTCTTCATCTAATCATTACATAGAATATTTTTGATCTTTCCTTATTCATGAAATAACTTCAATATAAATTTACCAATTTTTCGAAGTTATTGTTCATGTTGTATTTCGTTTATCACATGACTAATTATAATTTTGATGATAGAAAATGAAAATACACTGTCATTATTTATATGGTGATGCAAAATAACACTATTAAAGTATCAATTTCATCGATTTAATAAAAGGCGATTTTATCAAAATAAAAAAATCAAAAAATGAATAAAACAAGATTAGAAATATTTAGATAAAAAAACATAAAATTAAGTTATTGTTCGAAATCGCATTTGTCCATAATAGGATCTCTTCTTCCTTCATAACTCTTTGTGTCGATATCAGGCAAATTGAAGTGCTGCAGGAACTCATTTCGCGATTTCTGGAGTTCTGCATATTGATTGAAGTGTTCGACAGACTCTAAGTATTCGATCGCTCTGTGATAGATCTTAATCAATCTCTGCAAGCGAAGGAGTGTATTCTCAGCAAAACGTTTTGCGAAGGCTGCATTTCCTTTCTTTTCGAGCAACTTGAAGAGCCAGAAAAGGGAATGATCTGAAGAAAGAGCTGCTTTAATGAGCCAAACAACTCTCTTGAGGTCTCCTTCAATGTTTTGCTTTGTCTTTCCGAACACGGCATCGATATTGCGCGTTGGGAAGCATCTCTCGAGTTCACATGATGTGATATCCATCAATCTGCATAATCTGTCTGTTTCGATATCTACGTATTCTCTGATTGAGATCCTTCTATCTTTGCTTTCGATGATCTTCGATGTTGGAGTGAATCTTGGAAGTGGATCTTCGACAGTATATCTCACAATGATGATTACCTTTTTTTCTGAGTCTTTAGCATTCTCAAGTTCCATCGGAGTAACTTTTGTCGAAAATACACGCCACGCGTGTTTGAATTCGACTTTGTTATCATTATCATTCTCTTCATATGGATACACACGAGTTCCGAGTGGTTTCTCAGTTCCTGGATCATAGCAATACATATGATTGCCATCGACAGTGAAAATGTAAGGAATATCGTATTCCGATGAATCACTGATTGGAATATCTTTGAGGATTCCTGCGATTGTTGTGCAGATTGTTGAAAGCTCGTTGAACTGCTTTGATGATGCAAAGATTCTCAACTGTATTGATCTAAGACATCTGATGGAATAAAGAGCTCTGACTTTCGTTCCGTATTCGATTGCTTCTTCGATTGTCTGCTTGAACATATCGATTGTGAAATCACCTGCGTGTAACTTGAAAGCATCGCTGACGGCCTTGAAGTCGATCTTCGTCTCAACCATAACAGATGGAATGAACTCGAAGTCCTTATCGAAAAGCATAATATCTCTTCCGATTGTCGCCTTAGACATTGTTATTGGCTGCGTCACCAAAAGATTATGTTCTATAGGAAGAGTGACGTTTATCACTTCTCCTTTCATCTTTCTCTCGTGCTCAATGACAGTAGCGATCAACGCACACTTGTGTAGCTGAGCAACGAAAGCAGCGGAATAGTAATTGCTCTGCTTGTTGATGCTGACTAACTCAGAAAGCCATTTGAGTCTCATTGATGGATATGTCATGTACTGGTTAGCGATCTGCATAACGTACTCGCATTGTTCCGCAGGGCTGTGAGATGAATTTCTCATGTTCTTAATAACTTCAGCAAGTTTCTTCGCTGAGTCCAACTTTTCGGTCATTTTGTCAACAAAATCTTCGTTATGGAATATCCTCGAATATTCTCCGATTCTTTCAAGCATCAGCTGATACAGAGGAATGGATTCAGCCGGTTGATTGAGCATAAGTGATGTCAATACATCGAGAAATTCCGCTGATGAGATAATGATACTGTTACGCGTATCGTAATCACTCTTGAAGAAAAGAAGAATCAAAGTTGTCGCGAAACACCTAGCGATGTGCAATTTCATTGTTATCATTGATAACAAATCTGTCATCAGCTGTCTCTGTCTCGGATATTCTTCGATAATAGCTGCGATTGCAGAGAACAATCTTGGATAGTTACGAGGAATCTGGTGTGGAGTTTTAGCAAGCAAACTGAGCAATGAACAAGCAGATCCAATGCACTCAGAGAATTCCTTATAGTTCGTGGCAACAAACATGAGCATTCTCTTTGTCATTTCGTTGAGCTGAGAGTTATAAACAGTGACTGTTGTTGACAATTGTTCGATGCAGCTCTTGACGGCAACGTACAAGAAAGCCAAAATTCTTTTTCTGAAAGTTACGTTGACTGTCTTGAAGAATGTGCGCATGAGCCCACGAGGAATGTAGCTGAGGAGGAACAAAATCGTAGGAACGAGCATGTGACGGTCGTCATCAGTGAAAACTGTGTCGTAAGCAACAGTGAGCAAGTCGAAGAGTGGGAAAAGAGCGTAACCAACTCTGAACTTGTCTCTTCCTTCTGCAACAGCCTCGAGAGGCAGTGTTAATCTTGCGATGAAGTTGACAGCCAAAGAGATCAATTTCTCGTTCTGCATACCAAAAGCTTGCGATATGCAAAGGAAGATGAGAGAAAGTGTTGGCTGAAAAGGAGACATCAGCTTCTCTGATAGTGGGCGGACAGGAATTCTTGTTGCGTAGTATCTGCAGAAGTCAGGTGTCTGTGTGAATGGAATGAGGAATTCGAAGACGGCCATCATCGCCATGTCGCTGTTCTTTATTCCCAGCATTGTCCTGAGATGGTAATTGATGACTATTGTCATCGATTTGGCATCAACGAGAGCGCAGAAGTGGTAGACCATCCATCCAAACTTCAATATGACGTCAGAAAGCTGGAGCTCTGTTTTATTTTCGATTAACTTGGCGAACATTTCAGAGGTCTTCAAGAAAACATTGATGAGTGACAAAGGAATCCATTCCTCTGTCTTTTGATCAAATGAAACAACAAATATTGAAACAATGATGTCATAGTTCAATACTATATTCTTGATGATATCATTCCTTTGATCGATATTATCCTGAAGTAGCTGTTCGAGTGATGCTGCGAATGACGACAAGAAATTGTGTTTGATTGATGCCAGTCTGAAGTTGTTGTAGATGTATGATCTGACGATATCTTTGATACATTTGTCATCCTGGAACTTAGAAAGTAACTCAAGAATGTAAGATAATGTCTCCGGGCTTATGATTGTCAAAAGTTTGATCGTTGTTGGCAAAACTTGTCGCTTTAAGAGACTGCTCGGTGTAGATTTGATTTTTTCCCATTCAACTTGCTGCGGCACGACAGCTTCAGAGAGAGCGACGAACTGCTGTGGTGGATAAAGAGCTGGAGGTAAATCGATGACGCACTGAAGATTGGATTTCGTTGTGACTTTAGGACGTGACAAATAATCGCCCTGGAGCTTCTTTGGTTGCATTGTGCTGTATGTTTGCATCTCGAACTCGAGAGGGCCGTTCTGGAAGATCTCCATGATGCCGCACTTGTAGATCACAGGTTCTTTCTCACTTCCGAGCACGATGAACTGCATTACGAAGTGCGATTTAGGTCCTAAAGGGTTCTTGAAGAAAAATCTGACAATATCAGGGAATACGATCTTCTTTGCTGGCTGCATATAGCATGATTGATAATATGTTGATGGAACTGTTTCTGTCTGCTGAATAAATCCAACAGAACTCGTTGGTTGGAGGACATTTGTGTAATCATCGCAGAAATATACGCGGAAGTAGATTAAATGGGCCTTTGGTATATTGTTGAACTGAAATGAGATGTTTGTTATTGTAATTACTGGAAGTTTGCTGAAAATTTGTGATTGAGCTGGATGAGCCATAAAAGGTAACTTAGAGTCAGTATGCTCGGATGTGCTGCACTTTCCTATTTGATCGACGTGAAGTTCTTTGATTGTTACCTTTGAAATTAAGCTGATTGAAATATCTTCTGGTCCAGGATGTATATTTATCCTTCCAAGTACATCCTGCTCATTTAAAAGTGTCCAAGAAAAGCTGAAGTTCGTTTCAGGAACCGTTGTATATGGATAGACACTTGAATATGCAAAAGGAACATGAAACATGTGATTATCGACGCGTAAACGATTTCCTGGGCAGCAATTTGACAAAAATGTGTTGGGTTTTCCTGTATCTGGATGCATCAACACTGAAATTAACAAAATATTTCTTTCTGTTTTTGGAATCTTGAAAATCACAGTTCCAGTACTCGTTTTTTTGAATTCAATTTTGCCGCGGACATATTCGAAATATACTGCTTCCGTTAATGGCATTTTTGTGGCAACATTGTAAATAAATAGCATTCCTGTGTAGTTTGACAGCGGCTCTGAGCTACCATGCTGTCCAACAGGCTGCAGAGAAACCGAAATGTATGTGTAAATCAAGTTATCGAAAGTTTCAGGAATTGTGAAAGAAGGCTCAGGCGAAGGCCTATAGTCCGTCACCGAAAACACGGAGTTTATGTCGTACGTGATATCGCTTGAGAAAGGTATTTCCTTCAATTTCAAGAATTGGTTAATAACATTTTGTTCTATCTTTCCTGCAAGGTTAATTTTGTCTTCTTCAGGGAGATTGAACTCGTTGTTGTACTGCACTACTGTTGGTGGAGGCATTTCAAGGGTATTGACGAAAGTATACTTGATTGTCGGACTTGAAAGAATCGGAACTGTCCAGTTCTTCAAATTCTGGTATAAACCACTGCTTCGGTCCATTTCGTTGACCACCTCCATTGGTTCTGACCGCAGATGCTTCGTGTTCACTATGAATTCGACTTGATTTTCGTATTTATTCATTTATAAAAAATTTATTTCAAATTTTAATAATATTGCGTTTTTCGCTGCGATTTAGGTTCTCTAAGGTGTGTGAATGACAAAAATCGAGTTTGTTTTCAATTATGTGTTGATATAAAATTCACATCGCATGCAATTTATGTCATGTAAACCATCAAATTTGACGAATAGTGCAAATTTGTTGTCGTGTAAACTTAAAATTGACATGTAAACTTTGTCTTAAATTATGACGTGGCATTGATATAATTTCTTGCTGTGTAAAGATTATTGTCATTGAAATAGATTAAGCTTGATCTGCTGTAGTTATTTGCGTTATGAAATCTGTGTAAAATGTTGGAATTGTTGAGAAATATTTGTCATGTAATGTCACTCATTTTTTTGGTAGGAAAGCAATGTGTTGAGCTTTAATCTAAGTGTGTTTAAGAATCCAGTGTGGTTGGTGCTTTTTTCTCAAAGGAGTATCTTAAGAAGTGCTTGCTTCCTTCTTGATAAAATATGTTTCACAAAGATTGTTTCTATGAAAATCGGACTTGAAAATGGCTATAATCCTTAGAAAACCTTATATGCAATGACTGTTTGAAATATACATAATGTCATTTTAATGATAAAATTAGATAATGAGTATTTCTTGAGATATTGCAATTAAAAATTTGTGTCACTTTCTAGAATTTTTTGTCACTTTTATAGAATGAAAAGTGATTATAAAGAAGGAGAAAAGTCAAAACAATTCAGGAAATTCGCGATGATAATCAAAGCAATGAACACAGAAGAACAGCAGCGTGCGATTGTTAACGAAATAGAGAGAAGATATCACACATTTTTTGAAGAATTGGAAGCTAGTTTCGATTTTATTTATGGCATTTGTCAATCAGAATACTCTGTATCTCTTGATGCAGTCAAAGAACTCAATTTCGCTTTATTAATCATGGACGCAATACAAAACCATTGTGCAGACCTAAAACAACTATCAGACGGTATGCTATGTCTCGCACAGTATTGTTTGAGATATCCAGATTATATCAATCCTGATATGATGATATTTGCTTCAAATACTTTCGCTTCTATCGAAAACATTACGCTAGACAATGTTAAATTCGCTAGATCTAATATACTTTTGGTGTGTACTCTTTTTAATGCAAACACAATCGATTACTTGAATCCGAATTTTCCATTTATCTTAGATAAGATATTCCTACGTCCAGGTATTATCGATTTGTCTAAGAACATCATACATTTTGCCGATCTTATGATAAAAGTCGCTTGTGAGATTTTAATCGATGACAACAAATCAAGTGATCATGATTTTAGTCTACAAGCTCATGAAGCCGCGAGAGATGGAATTCAGTTTGTGTTATCATTAGTTGCATGTTCAAACGATCCTGAGGAAGAAGAGCAACCAGCAGATATTCCTTTATTCCTTGAAGAGAGAGCATTTTTGCTTTATTCATTGTTTGAGCATAGATTGACAAGTTTCGAAGATGAAGACACGATTTCAGCATTTCTTAATGTAATAACATTCGGAGATGATTATGTTAAGTATCCTTTGAAGATTATTGCGATAACCGAGAACTTTGAATTCTTTGATCCAAATTTGATATCGATTGCAAGAGGAAATCTTAAATTTAATAATTCGCCAAAATCAGGCGAATTAAGATTGATAGCAATACAGTTATTCGAGAAGTATATCAAAGCGGATCAAAATGCATTTGCTAACAATATTCTTTGTTTTGATACTCAAGAGTTATTTGATGATTTTATCACAATCATTTTGATTGGAAACTCAAAGGAAATTTCAATGATTGGAAATTTGATCGCATCAATAATGAGCTCGTTCCCTGGCCTCTTCGGTCCGTTAGATCTATGGCTGCCACATGGAGACAGTGCAGGTTTTGCAAGCGCATTTTTGAAGCTATTGGAAGTCATTGATATCATTTCAGACAATGTTGAACTCATTACTGGTCTCAAATTCGTTTTTAACTATATCCAAAACCATAACGGTAATCAGCTCGATGAATTCGTTAGAATATTATGTGAATCTGGCATTCAAAACGAACTGGAAGAGATGGAATGTGATTTTGATGATATCGTTCAACAAGTTTATCAGGAAATATTTGGAATTGACGAAGAAACTTGAATTTGCTACAACAAACCTTAGGCATTCACAAGAAAACAAAATTTCCATAAAAACAATTCAGATAGCAAATCTTGAAATTAGAATCAAATTTGAATATAACTAAGATACATTATGTAGGATGTATATATTGTTGGTTATGTTGCATTTAGTTGCTAATTATATTGTTGATTCAAACATATATTTCAAAAATCATTATAATTTCATAGTTAGTAGTTATATTTGCATAGCCTAAGAAGAAATTTTGCTAATTATATTTTCTAGCATATATGGTTCAGAACAAAAATACAAACAATGAATTATGAAAAAAACATTTTCTGACAATTGACATTATCATTTTGACACGTAAAATTATTTTGACAAAGAATTAAAACTTGTAATTATGGCTTTTCTCCTATTCTCTTCAATAGCCTGTGACCCGTTTAATTTAAATCATATCATAAATTAGTGAATGACAATTTTTATTGATGAGCATTCAACTAATAGTAAGTGATAAAAGAAATTGATTAAAGGAAATACATCTACATTTTTGTGCTTCCGTGTTATATTACACTGAGCTGCCTTAATTCGCAAATTTTACTTCAATTTATTTCATCTCTCTGTTAAAAACACAATCAAGATCGATTTTAACTAGATAATACACATTTACGCATTTGATATTATTTGTTCGTTAAGCATAAAACCCTAATTCTTACTTATTTAGTTAATATGATCTCGATATTGTGTAATCACATCCCGAAAAGTCGATGGTTACTCATTCTTGCCTATATTCGATTGTGTGTTAGAGTTATATTGCGAATGGACAGCAAATTCGAAATATCAAAATATAAGAATGAGTCTGATTTGTGTATGGATAAATTATTCGGCATTTTTGGGCCGAGCTTTGATAGGGTTATCCTTAAGAGCCACGATTTTGAGCAACAATGTCGATAGGACATATTTGAGGCCTCCACCTTTCTAAAAAACTGACATTTGTAAAGTGTCGGATTGGTAGTAAACGAACAGCTTTTAAAAACCAGGAGAGATCAAGCATTAATAAATCAATGACCTCTACAATCAACAGGTAATATATCCACTCAATCAATTACTTCCATTCTTAGCAGAAATCTTCAGCAATCAATCAATTGCTTCAATTCTCAGCAAAGATCTTCATCAATGAATCGCGTGTCTCTGCTAGCTTTCAAATTGAACAAAAGTTAAGATCATTAGCCTATAATCCTAGTTCAAATTATGCTAGGATTAGAAACACTAAAAGAAACTATTAACATCGCTTATAAAATAAGCGATGTTATGATGAAGACTATTATCGATCTTCATTTACCAACGGATGTTGAGATACAAATCATGAAGGAAATTACAGAATTTATTTCCACGCATGCTCTAGATGAGGTAGTAGAAATGTGGAAGGAAAAAATGAAGGAAATTAAACTTACTTATAAATTGGAATAAATAATTTTACTTGTCAATTTTTGTTGTTTACATGACATTTTTAACATGTAAACTTATCACTTTCTCTAGATGACTCGGACATATTTGGTCACACATTTTTGAAATCGAATCTACTACTGCATGTGAAAGTAAAATGCTAATTATTCAAAAAATTATAATTGAATAGTTTGTGAAAATTTTGAATGCATTCAATTTATCATTCACAGAAACTTTATTTGATTCATATGTAAACCAAAATTACTTCAAAGAAGTTTTGAGAGCGGAGGTTTTATTATCAAAACTTTTATTGAGTCGTTCACCATTCCTTATGCTTAATCATATTTATGCATTAAAATAATTTGTGTATTGAAAAGTCCCCATTATAAAATATTCAAAAAAACATAGCATTTTGTTATTTCCTGAACGAAATTTAATAAAAAATTTTAAAAAAAATAATTTGCTTTTATAGTAATACTACTGAACCCCTTAATCTTGGATCAACAATAACAACAAAATTTTCACTTTCTAATGAATAATGAGTATTTTTATCAAAACTAATCACTGCAATACTAGAAAACACCGAATAAGTGTGAATTTCGTAGTTTTGTAATACCGTTATTTTTTCACTTCGACAAATTTACAAATAATCTTTTAAATGAATGATAATGAAACTTTCAAGCCTTTGCTCGCAGTGGGCATGCAATACATTAGAGAGGTTGCCCCACGCGCGAACCCAGAGGATTTAAACAGAATAAAAGTAGTTTTCGACAACTTCATCGAAGGGAAAATATCTCATGAAGAAGCTGTGAACTCTTTTAAAGAAATTATCGGAACAATCCATCCATTAGAAAAAATCAACGCAGTTTTGCAAGTAGACGATACACCAATTCCACCACCTTCCGAAACTTCTAATCAATTTTCTTCATTATATAATTACCAAAATCAATCGCGAAAGAAAACGCATCCTTGGACAGAGCTGGAGGACCAGAGGCTCCTTTCAGGCATATACAAATTCGGTTTGGATAACTGGGCAGCTGTTTGTGCCCATGTAGGAAATGCCAGAACGAGAGCCCAGTGCTCCCAGCGGTGGTTTAGAGGCTTAGATCCGCGTATTTCTAAAGTCCTCTGGACACCTGAAGAAGATGCGAAGTTAATCGAGTTAGTTGAAAAGCATGGCGATCGTTGTTGGACAAAAATAGCTGCCGAATTAGGAAATAGAAGTGATGCACAGTGCAGATATCATTATAGACAGTTAACCAAAGAAAAAGATGACGATAATTCAGTTGGTTTTATGCCAAATCAAGGAAAACTTAATCCAGTATATTCAGCACCAAATAGTCAATTTAAGCAACAACTACAGCCGCTCGTTCCATCACAATCTCTGCTTACAATATCGAATTTCCCAAGAAAGATTCCGCCGATTGATAGTTTCGTAGAAGATATTCAAAAGCTTCCTCGACACCTTCGCTTCGAGTTCCCAGTTACACCGGTTCTCACACCGGCGGCCGAAATCCAGCCTGAAGAATCTGGAATATAAATATTTTTTTGTCCCGAATCACAATATCAGCATTTCTCTGCCTTTTTACTGACAGAGATGATGTTGATATTAACCAAAGCTTGTAAACTACTACATTTCAAATTATTAATTGATTGTATTTTCACATTTTCTCGGCTTTCATTTCATACACAAGCAACTCTTGAAGTACATATTCTGCACAGAAAGCTTTTACACAATAACAAACAAAATTTGATAAAATTACTGCATATCATAAAATTAACAATATTTTATTGATCTCTTCATACACACCTTTATGCTGACACCGACGAAATCTCTCTTTTCTTCGTTTCTCAAATTTTTTTCATTCGCTAAAAAAGTGTAGTTAATTTATAAGGTTAAATTTACGAAAACTGAATCTAAGGTTAAATCTCGACATGTAAAATTTAAGGTTGAATTTACAAGTTATTTTTACAAGACAAAATATCTTGTAAATCTTACTTAAGGTTAAATTTACCAAAAAAAGTGATTTTACGTGGCGAAAAAAAATTACATGACAAATTTAACCTTTAAAGGTTATTTCTTCGAAAGTGACAATGATTAAAGACTTCAAAACTATTTGGAACCAATTTTATCGATCTGTGAGCGAAACAACACCAGTTCCAGATGGATTTTGGCGTCCGAACATTGACGATCTTCAATGTTGGACAGTAATGTTTTTGGTCACATTTTTCGTTTGGATTTCTGCAACTCTTCAAGCTGGGCCACTTTCTATATTGAAATATTGGGATGGGCCAAATTACATTTACGTCGGTATCACTTTATACGATGCAGGATCATTTCAAGATCCTTGGCAAAAAACATTTCAGTATCCTTATTATTATATTGCGTGCCACTTACCCGGCTATCCTCTGATCATCAGATTTTTGTCGTTTTTCACATTTGGAAACTGGATTCTCGCTTCATATTTATCAATCATTTTTTCGTCTTCACTTCTTGTTTACGCATTTCGCCGTTTGTTGATTATCTACGACTGCGTAAACGATCCAACTAGAACAACAATGCTGCTATCGGTCGTCCCAACAAGATTTATGATTTATCACAGTGTTATCGCGAGTGAACCAACTTTTCTTACGTTTGTCTGCTTCGCATTGATATTCTACAAGATCCAAAACATACCTCTCATGCTTTGTTCGGTCTGGTACTGCTGTATAACGAGAATTGAAGGTATGGCAATTGGTGCGACAATTGGAGCGTGTTACTTGTTACGACTTGACCTAGCACGTGCGTTAATGATGTTCTCGACATTTGTCGCAGATTTCGGACTTTTAATGATGCATAAGAAATTATTTAACGAGTGGTTCGCTTATTTCAAGTTTAACTTCTCTCGCCAAGGACTCATTAGCTGGCCACCACTTTACAAACTGATCGGTTACGCAGGATCAACGGATATGGTCGAATTGAATACATTTCTTTTATATTATTTGATCTTCACGCCTGGTGTTATACTATTGTATGCATCATGTGGGCCTGTTGCTATTTTTGCTACAGTGTTTAACTTTTATGTAACAGTTTTGTTCCACATTGATATTTATAGATATGGCATTCCTGGATCTGCATTTGCATTCCTTATAGGATACGATAGATTGTGGTCTTCACCGCAGCTTCAAACTGCATTGTTAGTGTGTGGAATGCCACTTCTCTTGTTATTATTGTTTTATTGCACAGGACAGATCATTACTAATGCTTGCGGTGATGATTTCCTTGATTATGTATTCTCATTTGCAAAATCTGAACTTTTATAAATTTATATAAATTTGTTTGTTAAAAAAAAGAATAACTAAATCCTACTTATATTGTATTGTATGTGAAATATATTGATATTATGGTTAAATAAAACGAATTATAACAATATGCGTTTATTTTTTACGCGGTGACAAAACAGTATTTCTCATATTGTTGAGTGCAGTCTTAACAAGAACAGATGTTGGTGTGTGGACCTTTGGATTCGTATTAGACATCAAGAAATTAATAATTGAATCAGCAGAAACCTTTCCACCAGTTGTACTGCATTGGTTGATAACTTTAAGTGATGTCTCACCAGCGATATTGAACATTGTCAGCACTGTTTCTGCTTGCATCTTTGTAAGTAATTTTCTGGGTCCTACAGCGCCACGAATGAGTCTCTCGTTGCGCTCGTTCGCTAAATTGTTGGATTTCGCTGAGATTTGCGTTTCTGTTGGTTTAAATGCTTGTTCTTTTGCGTTATTTTGTGATTCTTGTTCCTTCTGCTTCATTATGATAGAGAAGCACCTGGGTATATTGGATTTCTTTTCTTTCGCCTTTTCTGTCATCATTGAACTATTATTTCTTTGCTTGCGATTTGGTGGATAAACGAGTAAAACGAATGGATCATTTTGAGGGTCGAATATTATATCTTCATCGTCTGGTGTTAATTCCTTATTTTCTGGTTGTTTTTCTGATTTTGCGGGTGAATTTTGAGTATTTTCTTGATTTTGTTCTTCATCCTTTGTCTCTTCAGACAGTTCTTGTTCTTTAGATACTTCAACGACTAACTCGTCTTCTTCATTATTGACTTTTGCTTCTTTTTGTGTTTCATTTGAAGAATTTGGTTCATCATCGTCCAAACCCTTTGGTATCTCAATGGCGAGCTCATCATCCATATTTGCAGCTAGTATTGGATTATCATCGCCGTCGTCGATCTTAGAGATCTCTTCATTAATAAATTTGTCGACTTCTTCAAGCAGCGCCTTTGTGTCTTCAGGTTTTTCGGGCGATTCTTGTTTTGTTTCTTCGGTATCATTTTCTTCGATATATTTGTTGATTTCTTCTAAGTCAATCTCGTCTGATTTTTCTTGATGCTCTGTGTTTTCTTGTTTTTCAGGAGTTTTGGTTTCTCCGATTTCTTCCTCCTCTAATTCCGCTGTTTGCTTGATGAGATCGTCGATATTCAGTTCGTCGTCGTCATCAATGTCATCTGGAAGTCCGAGATCGTCCTCTGGATCCTCTAATTGAATGTCATCGTCAGTGTTTGGGTCAATAAAATCAGTCATAAAACTATATAAAAAAGGTAAACGTACTTTACATTTTATTTTCGATATTTCTCTAAATTCGGACTTTACCGCCCTTAATGTACGCTAAAAATTCATTTTTTAAACTTATACATTTTTGATTTTTTGTTATATATCAAATTTTTTTGATAAGTTGTGAATTTTATAGAAATTATTGATTTTTATAAAATAGTAAATCTATAAATATACAATATTTAAAGTTTTTATTATTAATGTGTGTTGAGAAAATATCAAAACCTGATATATTTTTGATCTCAAAATTATTTGAAGTTTTTGGTATTTGTCATTTGGTAAAAAGAATATTTGGATATAGTAATATAGTTTATTAAAATGAATTGTGGATAGCTACGAACATAATAATTTGATGAATTTAATTTCCGAATGATTTGCGTTTGATTTTGAGACGGGTTTGATAGTTCATCTCAAATTTCACCTTATTCTCTTCATATTTCTTTTCTGTTTCATCTCTCTGTTTCTTCTTGCTCTTGTAAATCTGAATGAGTCTATTAGTAGCAATCAAGAAGTACTTAATTTCAGATTTATCCTGGCAAAGACTCTTTGCTTCGTTTCTCATTTCGATATATTTTCTAATTCCAGCGGGTGGTGTTGGAATGATGCTGGGCTTCTCGACAATAGTAACAGTTTCAGGACGAGCTGTGAGAGCATCCTTGTTATCGATGAGATTTTGGTTAATTTTCGTGAGACCTTCAACATTGTTGAATACTCTTTGTTTGATGTGTAGAAGCGCCGTATGATCGATATTATCCAGTTTAGCGAGCCAATTTCTGTAGTGCCTTTTTATTTCGTAATCAAATTTAACTGCGTAATTGTGTTTCTTTTCTTTGATTTCGGCAACCTCTTTCCTGATCTTTTCTGTTTCTGCCTGTTGCATATTTTGCTGATCCAACATTTGCTTGCGTTTTTCAATTTCCTTTTTGTTCTTTTCGATTTGATCTTTAAGTTTCTGGATTCTTTCGTTCTGCTTTTTGATGTATTCATCGTATTCTGCTTCTAATTCATTTTCGTTCTCGGAATGTTTATCGACTTTTTCTTGACTGTTTTTGTAGTTCTTTTGGGCTTCCCGGAGCATGTTGAAGAAGAACTTTGAGCTTGAATCGATTTTTGGGAATTCGAGTTTCTCGAATTTCTTTCTCGCGGCAATTAATCCTTGTTTAACAGATTTCAACTTGTTTATGTGCTCATTGAGGTTTTCAATTCGTAGTTGATTCTGCTTTTGCAGCTTTTCTGCATTGGCATGAATTTTATTCGCGAGTTCTTTGCGTTTCTTTTTCAAATCTGTAATATACTCAATGTATTCATTGCTTGTGTCATACTGTTTCTTCAATTTGTCTTTCTTTTCATTTAACGCAGAATTATATTTGTCCAAAAGAGCGGTTGTCAGTTCATCCAATGGACCTTCAGTTTTCATGTTGATATCGCCTAATTCCCTGAATAGGAATTTTCTGTATTTGTCGAGATATTTCATAATGCGATTCACTTTTTCAACCTCGTCTTGGCTAACGTGTCGTCCACCCTTTCCGGTGATGATTTGCTCTTCAAGGGTGTCGAGCTCAGCTTGTTTACGTTGAATCTGCTTTTCCAACGTAACTAAAACTGCTTTTGTCATTTATGAAATTTGTCAAATTTTAGATTTTTATTTCAGAACATAAAAGTGCGAAATTTCAAAATATTTGGCTTTTCCTGGTAATTCTCCAATCAATGAACAGCTTTTTAAGATCTTAGCACTTTCTGCCACGTAAAATAACAATATAAAATTTTTGACAAGTAAATTTATCAAAATCTTCAAAACCGACAATAAGATTGTAATTTTTGACATCAACGGTTTTTTATATTATAGCTTGGATTTGGAAATACTTTGAACGATATGATTATAGAATATATTAACTCTATACAATTGACGTACTAACTACGAAAAATTTAGAAATTCTTTGACATGTAAACTATAGTTTATTGCCATGTAAATTTATGTAAAAGGTTATTGTCATAATGCCTATTTACGTACGTCTTCGCGAGACTCTCAAGTTCCCGTTAGACAAAGGCGCATCGAGGACGTGCCTCATGTTCTCCATCATCGGTAGAAATGGTGGAAACTTCATAGAATTGAAGAACGGAAATGGAGATTCGAAAAAAGTCTCTAAACTCAATTCCGAAAACCGCCACGATATGATAAAAATCACCCTCACAACTGCTGAAAGAAACCATTCACTCGGAAAAGCAACAATCCCTGTTGATTTACTCAGTTCAAACAAGAAATTAAAATTAGAACTCAATATTTTCACAAGATTTGAAACCGAATCAATTTTCTTACTCGAACTTCACTTTGCTAAGGATAACGGAGCACCTTTCAAGTGTGATAAATGCAAACCGAAGAAAGAACTCTTAGAATACTTAGAGAAACAAGCAGTTGAAAAGATGATGAAAGCACCAACATCCAGAATGCCAATGCCTGCTATGTCATCATTAGATTCCGAATCAAATGAAGAATATTCAGAAAAATTCAATTCTAAAGATAAAGATTCTGAGAAAGAATCAGAGGAAGAAAAGAAACCAAAAATTGTAAGACCTCTTCCTCTTACTCCTCCATCACCGAAAACAAGTGCTGCTCCAAGCCCAGTACCGCAGAGATCCGCTTCAGACCCAAAAATAACACAATACGATCCCAATAAAATCATTGATCCAGAAATTCAGCGTCCAATCAGTGAATTGCGTGTTCCTCCATTCAAGACACTTCTTCAGAAGGCGTCAACGCCACTTCAACAGAAGCCTCTCTTCGAGGGTTGCATCCAAACTCCAGAAAACATGCCGAAATTATTTGGAATGTAAAAATATTGTTTAGTTTTCATATTTATCACACTCAATCTTATATATATCTTCTTTATATTAATTATACCAATAAACCAGCAAATAATAAAGTTAATAAGAATTTTCATTTATTATTACAATGGCAAAGATGACTTGTCTTATTCTGTTTATAAATATTTCGAGCTCTCCATTATATGCGAAGCATTTCTCGACTTTCGCAGTTAAATATTTTGGTTCGATAAAAATTGTGATTGAATCTCTAACAGTGACTTCAGATTTAACGAAATCACCACAAAAAGAAGCATCTTTATCAATGGAACAATCAATCACACTGACATTTCCTCCATTGACACCTTTAAAAAAGCATTCTATCTTATTGAACATTATTGTTGAATTTCTCATAACAACATGGCCTCTGTTCGCACATACTAAGGCCCATTGCTGGCCGGGAACTGTAGTGTTCAGTATGTTACACCAATTGAAATCAATGGTTGAGTTCCAGCAATAATGCTCGCCATCTCTATGAGTGTCTATATTAGAAAAAAATATAGCGTTTGTCCAATTCGCTTTTGCATTAAAGAAATTGGACAAACAATCACCACACATGTGGTTGAATGATGTATTAGTTCTTGTGCAACTTATGCTGCTGTTCATAAAAGCATAAGGTGCATATGCGTGAACAATATCATTGCCGCAATCACTAATCGAACTTTCATTCATAAAAGAAATACTATAAGAAAGCACGTATAGACCCGCACCTATACCTCCATCAATAGTCAAATAACAACTAATTGTGGAGCATTTATAGTGGACAATTTGCGCCTCCAAATTTAATGCATATTGCGCCTCCAAATTGTGCACGACAGTTGTTAAAATAACTGTGAGAAGCCAACACAAGTGATGATGGCAGATTCACTTCAATTGGACTGCTTTGATAATCATCGAAGTTTGAATACTTGAACTCTATATAATTGTCGATTTCGAAGTCAGGATTACTTCCAGAAACAACACTATGTGATTTTGGACCATAGTACAAATACCATGCATCTACATCATCTGAATGATGTTGAATTTGGATCTTTTATATGATAACAAAAGCATATCATGTTTTACATCAATATTTTTGACATTCTGACATTCCTTTGAACAAAATGGTTTGTAAAATATAATTACATGTCATATTTAAAATCATTTTTTACATGTCAAATATTAGTTTCAACAAATTTCGATTTTTGAAATACAAAGTTAATATTTTTGATTTACAACTTAAGAATTAGAGTTTAAATAATTAGCTAAAATTATTATTTTAATATAGATCCAAAATAATGAATATTGAAGAAGATAAAAAATTTTACACTATAAATATTTGACAACGTTTTATTTTACATGTCAAATATGCAAAACTTTTTCGGGGAAAATTTTTCCTTCTGCTGTGTAGTCCCGCGACCTTCATAACTTTTTATCTGATCAATATTTTTTCGATTTGAAAGTACTTTCATGTACATATTGATAGTTGTCTATCCAGTGGTATAAGTGGC
>JALKBU010000837.1:0-22908 GCA_023091735.1 Trichomonas tenax | reverse complement strand
AATACTTCACAATCTTCATTTTGGAACATCATTTTAATATATTCAGGGTTATAAATTCTTCTATTCATTCTTTTTCCACTTTTTGTTGGAACTTTACGGATGCAATAAATGGAAACACCGTTTTCTTGGGCTTCGCCCTGGGCACTTTGTGCCTTTGGATTTTCAACAATTTTTATTTCATCTTCGTCACATTTATGCGGTCTTTCACCTTTATTCCATCTATGCCACGTAATCGAAAATACTTTATTTTTACATCTATAAATTAGTTCACTTTCACATCCTTTATATTCATTTACTAATTCACAACCTTCGTTTTTAAATTGTTCTTTAACCCATTCAGGATTTAGACCACGCCCTGAGCGAATTGTAATCTCTGAGTTGCTTATATCTGTTTTATCATTTTTTATGACTCGAAGAGTCGGAACCCGAAGGGTTCTTACATTTTCTTTAGATTTAATTAAAAAATCGTATTCATTTAATTGCTTAATACCCCATTTCTTCATTAGCTCAGGCGAAACGATTGCCATATATATAATCTCTTTCATCCAAATAAAAAAATTAAATTATTTTAAAATTAACTTTAAAAATTAGTTGCTCGGATTTGTTGTTTATATATAGTGTTTGGAATACATCCTTTATATATAGAATGACAAGTAACCCCCTCTCTCTACTACTTGCCTTCGACAATGAATATGATTCCATTTGAAACTAAATATGAATTCCTATGAACATGAATGTACAATGAATAGAAACCTTTAGCGATAAAGAAACACCCATAGCCCATATATAATCCTCCGAGCGATCTGAAGTGTAATTGCTTAAATATGACTTTGATTCCTGAATTTACTATAAACAATAGCATCAAATATGAATAATATATGACACATGGAGAACAAAGCATAACGCCAGATCCTGACATATAAAATGTTGAATTAAAGATCGTATAATAATTGATTGTGTTAATATAAAGCAAAACACCGAAAATCATAACTTGAACTATAAACTGTGGATTGTAATCTTTGTAATTTTTTAGGATAATTTGTGCGAACATGTTTGCGATTTGTGAAATATGAATATAACTCGTTATGTTTAAAACATATATGCAGTGCAGCGGGAACGTGCTTAGTTTGTAATGTCTTTTTTCGCAGAAATATCCAATAAAATATAATAAAATGCCGATAAAGCTTAAAGAACTGATAATAAAACATAGCAGCAACGATGGCTCTTCCTTTGGCTGATGGAATATACACGCTTTAAAATGATCTGATATTTAGATCCATCAAAGAAGCAGTGTAAAGATGTATATAAATATTAACTAAACAGAACACCCACTCTATATATGAATAATTCCCAGCAACTCGTACAATTGGATGCGCAAATCGAAATCTACACTCATCATTAGGTGATAGATACCTATGCCTCATGAATGGAACCTCAGTGAATTGCTTTGACAAGATCTCTTTCCTCAATTCATCACTGTCGAAGCAATTCTCGCACATTTAAAATAAAATCCTTTGAATTTCAAAACATAAGCTTTTTATAGATTACCAAAAAAAAATATAATTGTTTTGGTTAAAAATATTTTTGAGATAAACTTTTTTATTTTTTGAATTCAGTAAAAAAATATTTTCAATGATGATTTTTTACTGGTTCAAATTTTTGTTTTGAATCAATTTTATTCTGCTTTAAAAGATGGAACTTCGATATATCAATTAAAACTTCTTTCGTTATCGAATTAATGTGAAAATCTTTGTGTTTTAATTAATATTTACGGGCCTATGATTATATCATCTCCTATTGATGCCAAATATATGTCGCTTCATTTCTAATTCCTTAAGGGGTAAAAAATTCAATTTGAAATTCATTCGTTTAGCAAAATTAACCATATGGTAAAAACATATATAGCCTTGTTAGCCGAAATATACCTCAACTTTTCATTTATACACAAATCAAATCAAAACGATTCCAATATGACCTCTATTCCTCTTCTCCCATTAAATTACCACTTAAGCATATCTATCAAAATGAAATCAATGATTTATTCACTTCAATCAATGTCATTCTCGATTTCATCAATTTTTTTTCAATTAAATTGATTAACCTTTGTCATCGGGTAATAAATTTATGTACAGTGGCTTTATGTAGAAGCAATATAAAACTGTTAAATCTAATTTGAAAAATAAAATACAAACAATTTACTAATATATCATTCAGCAACATACAAAAATGGTCTCTGTTCGATGCTTTGTTTGGAGAAGCAGTTTCTCTTAACAAGGGCAAGAATTGAAATTACTGCAAATAATAATACACCTGAAGTGATTTCTTTCCTTATTATTGTGTCTTCATTGACGTAGTAGTATTGAAGAGAATGACTCCAGTGACTTCCTGAAAAAGATATTGAAAATTTAGAAGATGTATCGCCTTTTCCTTTAGGAGTGGTGCATAGAGCAACACCCGGAGCTATTACTTGTCCTTCAATGACTTCTGAGTCAAAACGACAAAATACTGTTGATACTAAGTGTAATCTTGAATTATTCGCGTGTCGACTGATATTAAAGAAAGCAGTGATTTGGTCACCACCAAAGTGCTTTCCTTTTGTAGGATTTATTTCGATTAAATGTGGAATTGCAAGTTCACATCTATGGACGCCATCTCCTATAAAACCAGTGTTGCACTTGCACTCTCCTGACTGGGTACACGTAGCGTTTGAGTTACATCTGCATTCACACCTCCAACATCCATCTTCACCTGAAGGATCTCCATATGAATAGTTTTCTTCACACTGACACTGTCCTTCTTTCGTCCTTATCGTGTGCGGTCCTTCGCAAGTGGCAAAGCTTGGATCTTCAAACATTTCACTTTCTGGAGGATATAATTGTATTTCGACTGTTGATGATGATGTTTCTTTATTGGATTCGATTTTGTTGTGTCTGTTATCATCATTTTCGTCATTGACTTGATCAATATTCTTATTATAATTAAATCGATTTCTATTTCTTCTATTTCCACTGTGATAACTCTGTCTAAGACTTTCATCATCGTCTTCATCGTCATCATCAGTATCTTCTACCTGTGAAACTTCAGTTGAAAATTGAGAATTAATATAATTTTCACTTTCCTGTGCTTGAGTCGATGAAGTAGTCTCTGGTACAGGATTTGGTGTTATTGTAGTCGATATTGTTGTCGTTGTTGTCTCATGATGCGATTTCTTTTTATGTTTTTGAGATTTTTGACTTAATTGCTTTCCAACAAAATCTTCGTCTTCATCACCTTCATCCTCTGTTGTTTCAGTTGTCGTAAATGCAATGGTTGACGAGGTTGAATTTGTTGTTGGCGAAACTTGAACAGTTTTGGGGACGCTCGACACTGGTGTCGAAGAAGCAACAATTTTTGTTGCATGTTCCATCTGTCTAGAAGATATCACTGTCATGCAAATCAACAAAAAAAAAACAAACATTAAAAAAAATGAAAATTGTCCAAAATCAACCATGAGCATATAATATACTCTTGAATTTATATCTAAAATCAATAAATTTTATTAACATTATCGATAATAATTTAAATTTAAACTATTTTTAAACCTCAAGAAAAATGGTTTTAAAGAGGCCCCTTCTGGGTGATTTTTATGTTTGCTAATTGATCGCCGAAAATAAAAAAAGGTTAAAATAATTTATCGTATTAAAAGAGATCTAAAATCCACGGTTTTTGTAATTGTTTATTAAAATGAAATTAGTTAGCCATTTCCTTGTCGAGGAACTTCTTGTTAGCGAAGCAGATCCACCACTTATCTGCCTCTGAGCCCTGAGAGAATACAATCTGAAGGAGGCGGTTGCCCATTTCCATGCGGAGCTTCTTGAAGTAGTCGCGGAGTTCCTTCTTCTCAGCCTCATTCTTTGGCCGTGTAACATAAGAATCGATAATGAAGCCACCCTCACCTGGGATTGGGAATGGCTTTAAGTTCCAAGCGTCGATCTCTGTCTGGCACTTTTGCTTATCCTTCTTGTTCTTAGCGAAGAATTTCAAACATTTCATTCCGTAGAATGTGAGGTAAATGACGAGACGGTCAGCGCCTGTCTTTGCTGGGAAGTCACGCATGAAGATGTTTGTGCGGAAGTGATAGAGTGCTTCATCGACAATATCGAAAGCTGGTTCCTTTCCATTCTTGAGTGTATCTCTGAGATTGAGAATTGGGAGACCGCTGATCATTTGGGTGTTAACTTCGCCGAAAGCGGAAATTTTGGAGTTAGGATTTGCCTCTGTTGGGTAACCACTCATTCTTCAAAACTATGATGTCACATTTGTTGGTAGTTTATATCAAATTATTTTTTGTTGCCATTGAGTTTTTTTCGTTTTCTTGACGGTTTTGGACACTGCTAAAGCTGTATTTTGTATATAACTAGTTTATAAATCGAAATCATTTGAATAACGCCTTCAGAAGTGAGTTTGCGCGTGTTTACCATTACAGCGATATAATGCAACATGTTGTGGTCATATATCAATAGGTTAAATCGGCTGAGAAACAAAGGGTGATGTGATCACATTGAATTTATTGTAAAAGCATCATAAATATGTGTTATTTTGGATTCTGTATATGAATTTATGGTCAAATTTCCAAAATCACATTTTAAGCCAACAACAAATTGTCCCAGGCACCTTTTCATTGGGAAACATAGCTCTTTCTCTTTGAAATATTATTGTGTCACATGAGTATGAGCTATGGAGTGAGTAAAACTAATAAAAAAACAAGAAAGAAAGCCGAAAAATTGAGATTTTATATTTTTATATATGTATTGAGCATTCTAATTGTTATGTTATTCATTTCTGTGTCAATTAGTTATTATTTTTCTTTCTTATGGCTGCTGGTTTGTAAATATATTTTCAAAATAAAATTATCAGAGACAATATGATCTAATAGATAAAGTTTATTATGTACACAATGAGAATTTAACAATTTTTAACCAGCAAGCCTTCAATTACAATAATATTGTTTTCAATTTAATATTAAAGATTTTAAGACTAGTTTGATACACACTATTCTACGCAGCAATATTTTGACTTATTTTGATGCAGTATTGATATCTTTTGCACCTTTTTGAATAAGGTATTCAATAATCTCTTTATCATCAACACGTCTTGCCATTGTCAAAGGATTTTCGAGATTAGAAGATGAACCGCATAATTCCAAAGATGAATGAAATCATAAATATAATGAACAAAATAGCAATTTGATGAATGATATGATCATACAATGAATTGCATAAGTTTTGATGATGAATATGGTTTTTATTGAAAAATGAATAGTAATCAAATTAATATCTGCTCCATGATCAACAAGGAACTTCACCAGATCGATGTCTCTGTTCATTATCGCCATCCTAAGTGGAAAATTATGAATTCAGCAAAGAATCTCGTTAATATGTAATGATTATATTCAGAAGTGTATTGACTCCATTTTTTGGGATTTAGCGACCAAAATTGGTGAATTTAGAATGTCATATATATCTGTGCGATATATACAGATGCCTTTAGTTACCAACCAAACGGTTAGAGGTACTTTTTGTAGCAGTTTTTTGACACTTATCGTTTGTATATGACTGAAATTGCGTTATCAATGATATATTAAATTTTTAAAATTGAAATAATTTGTAAAGTTTGGATTTATTTTGAATTTTGCCTTCCATTTTTGGTTATATTCTTGGTCAATCAAGCTTAAGCTATTCAAGTGCACTCACAGCCGGACAGAACTGTCTTCTAATAATACATTTTTAACTCATAATAGTAAATAAGAAAATATCTATATTTTTAAATATCATTTTATATACTACTGACACATCAATGAATGGAATACAATGATACGTATATACCATCTGCTGTCTTTTTGTTGATTTAATTTGTAATTTGTTGCTAAATTGTAAATTGTGGATCAACATAAGCGACAATAGTAATATCCAACCAGATAGTGTGTATTCCTATCATCACTAAAGCATATTGATCATACTGGCAATGTTGTCTGTGGACACTCGAAGTCAATACACCTCTATATATTCATAAGCTAATAAAATGAATACTATAACTAATAATGAAGAATATAATATTGATATAATGAATCCTATAAGTTATAATAATGAATGAAGAAATTAGATGATAAATTATATGAGATTAAAAATGAATCGAATTACAAAATGATGAATGTAATAAGTTAATAGTGAATTGTGTATTTGTATTCTATATCTTTTGCATTAACTGTTGTGTACCGAAAGTTGTCATGAAAAATTGATAGTATTTGGCATGTAAACATGAATATTTGATAAATAAATATTTACGTGGCATGTGATTATAAATGATTATTGGAAGAATGATATCCTATATTTGTTTAAATTTACTTTGAAAAGAAAAATTAAGTACTTCATTGGCACCGGTAGCCAAAATGCTAGCAATCCAGTCCACAGTTCTTCCTTTCAGACTCGATCTTCGAAATAATCAGCGATTTACTCTACAGAATGCTTCTGAAAGGAAGAACTGTGGACTGGATTGCTAGCACATTGGCTACAAGTCCCAATCAAGCATTTAATTTTGCTCTTCAGAGGCATTCTGAAGTGGAAATCTTTGATTTCTTAATGATGGTGTATGAAAGGAAGATCTGTGAGTTTAGCTACTAACATGCGTGGTACCTGTGTCAATGTAGTCCCCAGTTCTTCCTGTCAGACACGATTTTGAAATAAAAACTAATACATAATTTAAATGATTATAGGACTTTACATGTCAAAAATTTTAATATTTTGACATATAAAACCTGATATTCTGACAACTTTACATGTCAGATGATATCACATTTTGTGTCACTTTTTCGTGACAATTTTTGGTACGTGACAATTATGAAAGCCATTCTCGATACAAAAAGAGGCGGCTTGGAAATTGCCAAATTTCATACAATTAACAAGTTTTATCATTTCCACTTCAAAATTCCTATGCAGCCAATCTGCAACTTCATTTTGATGACATTGGATGTCTCTGCAATAGTATTCATTAAAATAATATTGTCGATGTTGAGATTTTTGGACAGCAGATTCATTTCAAGCTATCGAAGTAATATGTCACATTTAGCAACACACTATGTGGCAGTGTTACACTGAAGAACTCTAAACAGGATGTTTAAGATTGTTTATTTAATTACCTATGTATAGTTTAAAAATCAAAAAAATATGAATTGGGGGTGTGGCTCAGTGGTAGAGTGCGTCTTTAGCATAGATGAGGCCGGGGGTTCGATTCCCCTCACCTCCATTTTTTCTTAAAGAAAAAAATCTATTTTACAAAGTGTTTTTCATATGCACAAAATTAAGTAATTCATATTCGCTTCATTCCACCTCTTCTATTTTTTGTTATTTTCGAAATTGATCTTTGAATTTCATCTTATAACGATATTTTCGGTCTTCTATTGGGATACAAAAGCTCTTCATTCCGAAGCGAAGTGATACAGAAATGAGTCTTGTTATGTACTAAAATAAACAAACTTTTTATCAAACATTAATTTTGGTTTTGTTGAGCTCAGCAACGATTGGAAGCCAAGTCTTTGAGAATGTGTCGATCTCGACATCAAACTTCTGGTCTCTAAGCAAATCATGACAACCAAGGGTTGCGCATATTTTCTGATGTTTTTTCCAGCAATTGCCGTATCTCGCAGTGTCTGTTGATGTCGGTCTTTTATTCATTACAGCGTGATATTTCACTCTTGAGACGTTTGCTGCTGTTTCATACCATGGCCTGCACGTGTAATTGTATGGCAAGAACTCAATCATGTGTGTTGGTGTTTCATCAGTATAAGGCTTCATCCACATGCAGTTTGCGAGACCGCTACCGTGTAAACCAATTAATACAGATGCCCTAGAGATTATTTCAACCTGCTCATCAACGGAAACATCTTCTAAGTTGACTGTTTTGATATCACAAAACTCACAAGTCTGCTTCGCATATTTCTCAATCTCTGGCTGGTTTCCGATATTTCTAGATGTCTTCTTTCTATCTATGATGACTACCAAAGGCTTTCCTGCATTGCCGATTCTATCTGTTCTGATATTCATATTCTCTAAAATGCAACTCCTGAACAAAACATCACTTTCGTTATTATAGTTATATTGGAAGGCGATTGAATCATCATATGTTCTGTGAGGATTCATGTCAGCCTCCAATTTCTCAATGCCCATAACGGCATCAGGGAATATCATTCCTTTGGACTCCTGGCTGATGATTTTGATGCTTCTTGTAGAAATGCAATTCATGAGAGAGAAGAATCTCCAAACACCATCTGATTTAACATAGATTTGGCGTTCCTTGTTAGTATCCGTGAAATTGTATTTAGTGACGAACATGTGGAAAGGAAGAATGAAGTCGAATATAGTGTGCCAAAGCATATAATAGTTATGATATGTTCCGTAGATATATGTTGTAACATTTTGCTGAATGACTTCTCTAGGAACTGTTTCTTTCGTGAACTGTATGACGATTGGTTCCGATGTGAGGCTGTCCGTTTCTTTATCGAACGGAGGAGCTCTGGGTCCAGGCACAATGAAAGGTTCTGGGAATGTGAAAATTGCAGGTGACAAAAAGAAGAAATTGTCATCGAAATAAACCAAATTCTTGCATTCACACCATCTATTAGAGTAATTCGTTCCATGACATTTAATACGCGAATAATTATGTTTAGAACTGAAATCTGTCGTAGATAGTTTAACAGCAAAATGCTTTTTGACTTGTATCTGTCCTGGAACTTGTGCTTTTTCAATAGGAGGCCCGCAAACTAATGATGCTTTATAATTTCCGACAATTGGCAAGTAAAATGATAAATCAACGGATCCGTGTGACTCAGCGATGATTGATGATGTGTTTTGAGGGAAAAATATCGATTCTCCCATTTGTTCAGTTTTCAAGCCAAGAATACTTCTTACGTAAGATGCATTATTTATATGGTTAACGTCATATTTGATGTGAATTACTTCGCCTTCCGACGAAACAGAAGTAATATAATTGCAATCTGTGAAATTTATATTTCGATTTTTGAAATAATTAACAGATTTGGCCATCATTGTAAACACGAGCCTATACTCGAGCGTAATGAACATCGTTGTGAAGCCAATAAAGTAATAAAGCATAAATATTTTGATGAACTTCGATTTTGTCCATTTCATTTTTTATTTTTGAATTTTTGATTTCAATTCAGAATGTGTTTGTTTTCATAAGCTTAAATTCCAAGTTAAAATTGCGATTTGTTTGATATTGTGTTTTCCCCCTGTTTTGTTTTTTAAAGCCCTTCATAATAATGGATGTTCCATTGGAAGTTGTTCTGAAGCAATTTACAACTCCAAATTTTGAGCAAATATATAAAGTCGCGACTTTGACATCGACAATCAACGTCGATTGGAAGTCAGAATGGGATATTAGTCGAGAATCGATTATTGAATTCGCAACAGCTAACAATACGAACTATGTGACTGAGTGTGCTGAAACACAATGTGAAGTAAATGTAAATAAACTACATGAAATGGAAAAAAAGGAATTCAAAAAGAAAATATATCCTTTGCATTCTAAAAGCATTCTTCCTTCATATAAATCATCATTCACATCTATGGATAACACAATGACACCGTTTAAAGTTTCAAATATTAATTATGAAAAAGATATAATTTATGTACAATATTTAGATGAGGATAAAGACGTTCCAATGAAATACTCCGATGTTGTTACGCTCTGCCCACAAATATTGTGTGAATTTTATCAAAATATGAAATAATATTATTTTTATTTAGACTTTGTTTGATTGTAATATAAATGCTCTTATCCAGAAAAGCATGGTTGCAAAACTAATTTTTAATCTAAAGATATTTACAAATATTTAGTAAAGAAATAAGTAAAATGTAATGATAGTAATGAAGCATGTAATGAAATTTAATTGGCTAACACTTACATGATTCAAACTCGTGAAATATTTCTTCGACATTTAAAACAACAATTTTGTTTTTGAAATATGTAATGCCATAGCGAGGACTATGTATTGGTAATCAAATGAGAAGATTAAATTCGATAAATAAAAATATTGTAATAATAACTTTTTGTGTTGTGGCCAATTGATTATGGCCTATTTACTCCATCTTGCCTTGGAGTTAGTTTGTTAATAATGTCTTGGCAATTTTTAATTTGCTGTTTAAGAATCGTATTATTTGATAATGCGAGATTTTGGATGTGAACTTCATTGTAAGTTTTCGACAATTGATCGTTAACTGTCACTAAATTGTTTCTATTTCTTGTCAAATTCTCCATATCAAGCATAAGACTGGTAAATGTTGGGATTGATACTGGTGAAGGAGATCCATTGACTTGCTCTATCGCTACTGGTTCTATTACTTCGATTTGGCTAATATATTCTCGTGTTTGTTCTGGAGATAATTTCAATCCGAAATAAAAATCGTCTAAATCAGATTTGTCCAATTCAAAAAGCATTGCACTTGGATAAGGTAAACAAAGAGCGTTGAAAATATCAGAAGGTAAAATTTTGAAATTTATTGAAGGATTTCTTTCCAAAAAGTTGTAAATCTTTGACGAAGAAATGCTTTCTGTGCCATTTTGGATGCTGATCATGTACTCAGAAATCGCTTTGACTAACTCAAAAGTCTTGGAATCCATTATTTTGTTCTTATAAAGGGTTCGAAAATGTTATTAAGGGGTGTTATTGAAAATCAATTTTGTATCATTCATAATAAATCTTGATACACATCTAAAATAATGAAAGTTTCATTATAAAAATTTTTTAAAAAATTCTATTTTTTATTATAAAAATGAATTTTTTCTAAAACAAAAATAATTTTTTAACTTTTGCAAAAAAATGATGATTAACAAAACCCTTAATTCTTCGATTTATCTCAATAATTAAATTATAAAACTCCGTTATTTTAGTAACTCTACAATATTTTCATAGAATGAATCCAGAATTTCTCTTTTAAGCCAAAATATTTGGATATCTTTTATGAAAAGATTGTTTTAGAGATCAAAGTCAAGTGATAATTGATTTTAAGATGCTTTCTAGGTAAAATGGAGAAAGATTGTTCATTTTCAATAAAAGTTCTATAATAAATTCTTTATTCATTCTTTATCTCTTCAACATGTGTGTGTGTATGGTTGTCGTCTGTTGAGAACTTCATTCTGATGTTCATAGCAGCGAACTCAGCGCAAAGGTATCTCAAAACGTATGGAACAAAGACGGATGTTGTGTTGCCTGACTTCTTGCAGTAAGCGCAGTACGTCTCTTCGAAGCCATTCTCGTCATGCTTTGTCTGTGTGAACATGAAGGAACCGCATCTGTTGCAAAGCTTAGCAACGTGGCCATCGGAGCACCACATGAATCTGTCTCTGAGGAGGAATGTAACACCCTGAGCGAGAAGAGCATCTCTTTCCATTTCTCCGAGTCTGATACCACCTCCTTTCTTTCTGCCCTTGAGTGGCTGTCTTGTGATGTTGTTCATCTTGCCTGTGGCTCTCACCTGGTATTTATCACCGACCATGTGCCTGAGTCTCTGGTAGTAAACGACACCCATAAAGATATCGGCCTTGAAGACTTCACCAGTGATGCCTGAGTACATTGTCTCATTGCCGTAGTATTCGAAGCCCTGCTTGGCGAGCATTCCGCCGACTTCGTCTGTGACTGTGTTCTTCTCATCGTGTGTGAATGGTGTAGCATCGAAGAAGGAGCAGTCCTGGGATGCTCTGAGCTTACCGCACATGGACTCGATAAGCATACCGATTGTCATACGTGATGGGAAGGCGTGCGGGTTGATGATGACATCTGGCGTGATACCGTTCTCGCAGAATGGCATGTTCTCCTGTGGCCATGGGAATGAGAAGACACCCTTCTGGCCGTGACGGGATGAGAACTTGTCACCGATTGTTGGTGTTCTGACCATTCTGAACTTGATGACGACGGAAACAATGCGCTTGCCATCTTCGGAGGCTGTTGTGATGACCTTGTCGACATAGCCATCTTCGCCATCCTTGTAGGAGAGGTATCTCTCCTTGTTCTCCTTTGGATTGAAGACTCTTAAGAGCTTCTGACCCTTTGTCATCTTGATACCAAGGAATGGAAGACCGTGAGCATCGAGCTCTTCATCGACGATGGCGCCATCCTTTGTGTTGCAGAAGTAAGAGTTGGATTCAATTTCCTCAGCTGTGTATCTGTGTGTCTTGTAGATGCAGCCGTGGCCGAAACCTCTCTCGACGGAGCACTTGTTGATAAGGAGGGCATCTTCCATATCGTAACCTGTGTACGAAAGCACAGCGACGCAGGCGTTTGTGCCCAAAAGGAAGTCTTCGAGAGCGTGTGAATCCTGCTCCATTGTTCTGACGATTGGGCGCTGTGGATAGTGGACGTGGTATGTCTTGACTTCTGTGGAAGCAGCTTCTCTGTGGGATGGATAACCCATCGTCTGCTTAGCCATTTGGCACTGGTACATGTTACGAGGAGACTGGTTGTAGTCTGAGAATGGTGTCAATGAAGCGATGAGAGAAAGCATAGCTGTCTGGTGGATTTCTCTGTATGGCTTAGACTTGTCGTTTGGTGATGAAGCAATGTCCATGAAGATCTGTTCGAGTGGACCGATGAACTCCTGGCAGTTTTTCTCGTTGTTGAAGATTGGTCTCATCATACGCTGCTGGTTGATGAAGACGTAGATTGAGCGTGTGAATGAGCCAGATGGAAGATCGACAATTTCGATCATCTTCAGTTCTGGAACTTCTCTTCTTGCCTGCTTGAGAGCATCGACCGCACGTGGAGCAAGCTTCTCGCGGATGGAGCCAACAACGCGACCATCAACGATGACTGGAACCATATCACCGCTGCCGAGGAATGGAGCCATACCGTGGTTTGTAAGCAACTGAACGATTTGCATGTAGCCCTTGGACTCGCCTGCGACAACTTCGCAGAAACGAGCGAGGTGAGTAAGAAGACCGCAAAGACCACCATCTGGTGTGTGGACTGGGCACATGAAGCCCCATGACTCTGGAAGAAGGTAACGAACAGCTGTTGTCTTCATAGTTGTGAAGAAAGCACCTCTGTGGACTGATCTGAAGTGAGCAAGATATCTGCAGTAGTTGATTCTTTCAGCGATGATGGAGAGGCCTTCTGTCTGGGAAAGACCGAGTGTTGAGTTACCACGAAGTGAGCCTGTTGAGAACAAGTAGCGCATTCTGTTTTCGACACCTGATGCGTTCTTCTTGAGGATTGTCTGGAAAGCATCGAAGTCGTCGTTCTGGTTCTTCTCGTCCTTGTAGACGTTAGCGGCAGAAGCCTTCAAGAAGTCTGTGATAGCATCAGAGAGAGCTGGAAGCCAGAGTGTGCCTGGTGTGAGAAGTTCGTGTGCGCTGTTGGCATCCATGTTATCTGGGAGGATTTCACCCTTAACGAGCTGGAGAAGTCTGCGTGTCATGAAGACAAGGAGATCGAACTTCTTTGATGGAGCCTCATCGGAAAGGTGCGGGAAGAGGTTGCGCTTAAGAAGGACCTCGCAGCACTCTTCGTTTGTGAAGTGTCTTGGGCACTGAAGGACTGTTCTGAAGTGAGCACCGAGGAAATCACGTGCACCGGCTCTTGTGTGGATATCGAGCTCAGAAGCGTAACGGAGTGTAGCAATGACACGATCTGAGTAGAATGAATCTGGATTTGTGCCGCAGATTGACTCATAAATTGTCTTATCATTGACTTCGACGAGAGCACGAAGGAGGATTGGGAGGGGAACAAAGAACATACGGCGCTGGATTGGAATGAGGACAACCATGTTACCTGTTGCCTGATAATGAACGTTTGTTGTGATTGATGAGCAATCTGGTGCGACAGAGCGGAAGGATGTGGCGAAGTTTGTGAATGTTGGGCCACGAGAGTGGAAAGATGGACGATTTAACGCGAAGACGTAATTTTGTCTGTTGAGAATCAAAAGACGAAGAAGCTTTTCGTAGCCGGAATAGATGAAGTAGCCACCAGCTTCTGTCGGTTCTTCGAGCAAACAGGATTTCTCCTTTGGAGTCATTCCTTTGAGATGACAAAGATCTGAATTTACCATTACAGGGATGTTATTTGCGATGACGCTGAATTTCTTTGTCGGAAGATCGTTGACTCCCGCTTCGACAGTGATATTTAACGCACCACCGTATGTCTGGCCTCCGAGGCGGCACATATACGGGTAGATCGGGTTGCCGCGGGCGTCGTACGGCTTCGTGAGTGTTAATGACTTGACACGGAAGTGAAGAATGCGGTCGTCACTTTCCCTCTTTACATATTGCTCTGGAATCCAGTCTGGGATTTTCTCGAGACCTTCGTGGATCGCCCAGTTGAAGGAGTCGAGGTGAGGACTAAGAAAGTGGCAAAGATCATTGTATTGTTCCTCAGGTGGACGCTGAGGCTTCATTTTTTTTGAATGGTCTAAAATTTTTTTCAACAAGAATTCGAGACACTTTTAAATTTTCTTGAATAGATATCATTTACTTATCACACTAATGCGATATTTGATAAAAATGGACTCAAAATCTGGATTGTAGAATCGAGAAAAGTGCCAATATAAGGTTATTAGATAATTTACAATAAGGTTATTATCTATTTCTTTCCATTTTTCCTCTCATATCAACATATAGCCTTTTTCTATAAATACCATATTTATAATTTAAAAATTTTTACACTATTTTTTAATAACAAGGTTTAATAATGATTATTTAGTTGAAATCTGATATATTTTTGAAAATGTCAAAATTGGATTTAGATATCTCAGTTCAAAGTCCAGAAGCATGAAAATAATTGAAAAATATCAACGATTTTGGATAGTTTTGATTTGGAATGTTTGGTAAACAAAATTAATTTTTGTCACATTTTTTTGATGCGCTAAGAAGAAAAGATGAATGTGGATCAAGAAGAGGCTTCTTCAGTGCAAATACTGCAGGAAAACGAAGAAAATGAATCAAAGAGAAACATATCTATAAAGGATATTGCTCATATCGTTGAATTAATAAAACAAAAATTACAAAACAACGATTTTCAGGTAATTAAGGAAGACATTGACAATATACTACAGTTTTTATGTCATGGGGTATTCAATATGGCTGATTTTGCGCAAATTATTTTTTCATCAGATAATATATCATTGATTATTACACTTCTTTTTATAGAAATATGCGATATTTCGCAAGGAGTATCAACCATATTATGTATGATCTTTGAATTCGACATAGATGATCAATTATTGAGAATATTCACAAATTCTTTTACAGAATATCTTAGAACACCACAGAATGTTGATTTCATTCTTGCTATTGATGTAATAAGTCAATTTGTTGATCATAATTTGCAAAACGAAGAACTTATTTTAGTATTTCTTTCTTTGTTGGTTAATTTGGTTAATATTGATCAAAATATACATCTCATGACTATAGCCAATACCATAATCGAGAGATATCCAGTACCTTTTGAGAAAATAGAAGTTCTTTATCAAATCTTGATAAATACAGAGCCAATCATGTTCTATAGTCATTCAACCTACTATATGCTTCTTGGAAACTTCATGAAATCATATCCAGATTTGTTCAACACATTCCAAGAAACGGATTTGTTCAAGAATTTGATGAAACTTTGTCACACCTACGATCCAGAGATAACAAACGCTAGACTATACTTCGTTGATTGTATGCTTGCTAATCCTTCATCTGCTTCTTTGACAATTGAAAACTTCAATTGGATCGATTTTTTCTCATCACAACCGAATGCAGAGTCAATATCAGGAATTATAAACGTCACAAAGAAGCTAATTGAATATGACTCAGAATATTCCTTCATTCTCATTGAATATGGAATGATTCAATGGATAATTGAAGGATTATCACCAACAAACAATTTAAATACAAATATCACAGCATCAAAGTCTCTACTTTCCATAATAGAGATTATAGGTAAAATAGCCACAGAAACAGCAATGAAAGTCGGATTTATAAGTCCATTAACACAAGTTTTATATAACAAGCCATTTTATGAAGGATTCAAACTAACGAAGATAGCAATTGATTATTCTCTTTCCTTAGGTAAGAAAGAAGCTCGTGAAATTATTAACATAATTTCCAATGAAGACTTGATTGATTCAATAGATGATGTAGAGCTAGAAAATGAATCTGCTGAACTCTGGGAACTTCTTCTCAAAGATATCGAAAGAATTCGAAAAATGAAGCCCACATAATCATTAAATTCTATCATGATTATTCACAACTAAATGAACTCTAATACTTTATTTGTAATTATTGAAAATATATTTTGAACTGATCAAGTATTTCGATTTACAAGCATTTATAGATCAGATGTATTAAACACTCATTGAAAAATAGCGAAATATTAGATCCGATTTATATATTTACCAAATTAATTTAATATCAAAAATATATAACAAAATTATATTCGGCGAAACCATCACAGCAAGGTAAAGAAGGAAAAGGCAAAGTGATTTAGTAAAGCAAAGAAGTACCTTCCCGCATCCAAAAATTTTGTAACGCAAAAAGTTTAGAGAGCCGTTAAACAAAAAAGTGACAAACACATCATGACGTATTCTTACACATATACAGGCTATTCGACAGATGTTGACGAGCAGGCGGCTATGTCAAAGGCCATAGAAATGTCTCAGGCATCTTCGCGTATTGATATTCCTAGCGTAAATCTCAAAGAATGGGGTCAAGATGAATATCTCTTCGTTCTCGATTACTTTAATTCACTTGGTTTAGAGTATTCACAGGCAGTTTTGAAATACGAAAGCCAACATCCAGATATCAAGCTTGATAGAAAAGCGCTCGCAAAAAGATATAATCTCGATTACGAAATTCGTACACCACTCATTGTTCAGCTCATGTCAGAACGTCTTGTCAAGATTGAAGAGTAAATTTGGCGTAATTTTTTTTATTTATATTCTCTAAAGATATGGTTATATTTAAATTTACCGTCTTTAAGATAAGTAAACATCAGCGTAGTGTTAAGCAAATCATTCTTTAAAACTGTTTTTGATATCATGAATTTTTCAAATTATATAATTTCGGTTTATCAAATTCTCTTATTTTGATATTTAGAAAAATATATAAAGAATTATCGCGATGCAAAAAAGTATTTACCCGAATTTAGCAGATAGCATCGATAGCAGCTTTGATGTCGGCAACTGGGTGCTTAGCAGCGAGGTTGACGAGAACAGAGAGCTTGATCATGTCATCTCCCTTAACAACGCCGTATTTCTCTGTGAAGTAGTGAAGAACCTCGAAGTATTCAGCGGAGATCTTGCCGCACTTCTCTGTGAGGACGTTCTCCTTTGTTGGCTCGAGGATCTTAGCGATGGATGTGAGTGTGAGGTCGATCTTCTCAGCAGCAGAGATAACCTCGTGAAGAGCAACCTTAGCACGGCCAGCGATCTTAGCATCCTGGTGCTTTGTGAGCTCATAGAGGGTGGACTTTGTGGCGAGGAAGTGTGGGACTATCTCGATCTGCTTGGCTGGAGCCTTAGCAACAACCTTGTTTGGTGTACCAAGGAAGTCAGAGAGTGGAAGAGACTTCATAGAAGCATCACCATAGTAGCAAACGTGGGAGCCTGTTGTCTGGGCCTTAACCTTTGTGTAGAGGTCACCGATTGTCTTCTCTGGGGAGTTATCAAGGAACTGCATGAAGTAGTCGGAGAACTCGTTGGAGAGGTATGTGCCGACAGCAGAGTCGTAGACAGCAGCATAGGAGGACTCATCCTCGTTAGCAGCTGTGATTGTGCACATGTTCTTAGCACGGAAGACAGCAGCAACAGAGCCAGAGTAGCAAGCTTCGATACCGAAGAAGAGCTTGCCGTAGAGACCCTTGGATTGCATTGTGTCGAATGCCTTAGCGAGTGGCTCAGCCTCGATGTAGCCGCCTGAGACTCCGTCTGGAACGCCGAGGATGCCTGGACCACCATGGTTGTCGTAGTAGATGTAGACATGATCAGCTGTTGTGGATGGGAGGGATGTAAGAACGTCGTAGAATTGCTGGGCTGTGACCTTGTTGCCGTTGTAGTTGATCTTAGAGGAGCCTGGGTAGATGTTGATGTGTTCAAGTGTGTGGAAGACCTTTCCCTTGAATGGGTTCTCAGAGGAGAGAGCGATATCATCGTAAGCCATCATTGTGATGTGCTGGGAATCGAAACCACGAGCAACGAGCTGCTGGTACATGTTGAAGATATCAGCCTGGTGGCGGTAGTTCCAGAAGTCGTTGGAGCCCGCAATGAGGACAGCGTACCTCGCGGAGGATGCAAGCTGGAAGAAAGCAAACATTTTTTTGAAATCTAACTGCTATTCTCAATTTAGTAATCAGTTCACTTTTAATGTTATTTACTATTTATATAACATAGCAATCTCATTTTCATCAAAATTTTATTTTTCTGACTTTTTTTTATTTTTTTTAGTTGAGAGTATTTTATAACAAATTTAAGATTACTGTATTGGAGCAGTTATATTTCATGATGAAATTCACGTTTTTAATTGTTTATGAATTTGGAAAATTGTTGCATCTCTATAGTGCCCGCAAAAACTAAAGTCCACTTGTTGTCAATTTTGAGACCTTTGTAAACCAAAAAAACTTTATTATTTTTTCTTCATACTTTTACTCAGTGTAAACTTCAGAAAAGCTTTTTGGACTTTAGTTTTTGCGGCCTTCAAAACGTGATCGGCGCCTTAAGCAAAAGCTTCAAGTCCGCGGGGGAAGGAGGCCCTGTGTTAACCCAAGGCCTCGCGAGTATAAAGAGAGTTTAATGGTAGAGCACCCATGCCAAAATGGCATGAATTGGGCTGTATTTTCGCCCAAAAAATATCGAATGTCGAAAAATCACACGAGCCGGTAGGTGCCGTCACTGAGTGCTGTGCATCAACCTTAGGTCCTTCGTGCACAGCCATTCTTATGGCAAGATATTAAGGGGCAATAAAAATCGCCTCTTCTGGGAGCATAAAGTGCACGCAATCAGAGGCCGATAAATCTGTAGTACATCTCTAATGAATCAAAAGGTAATATTCATTGAGATTCTGATGGATCACGAGATTCATTAGCTTTAAGTAGCTTGAATGCTACTCTGTATCAAGCTGAGCAATCAAAACACGTTTTTTGTGTCGTTGTCTTTTAGGAATCTTGCTTGAATACCTCTCCATCTTCGAGATGGGCAGGGGAAAATTGCAAGGCTCAGCTTCATGACGTAATAAGGAAGTTTTCTTACTAAGAATCGAGATTTAATTATTCCATATCTTCTCTATTTTCGTTGTTTCGTGAGAGAGGACGCCTACAGATAAGACTCTAGCTTGAATGGAGACGATTCTCTCCCGTCTTGTTGTGTCGACAATAACTAAAACCTGCAATTTTGTCCATTTTGCTTTTTTACTTTTTGAAATGTTTATTTTTTCTTGCATAAATTCTTCGTTTTTTTCATCAAAATTCTGTTTTTTCAGACTTTTCACAATATAAATAGAAAGATTTTTATAGTGCATTATAGAGTATTTTAGCCCTGTAATCTTTCTACTCATTAAAATTCGAAACTCTGATTAGCCCCCCTCAATATTTCAGGGTTAGGTGTTTCAACCTTGTAAACTACACAATTGGGAGGACTTTAGATTTTGCGTGCACTATGTGAAATTGATCATTCAACAAAATTCGTGGTACATTTGATATAGCCACGCCATGGATAAGGGATTTTACCACATCCGAGCGACTTTTTAATGATTAAATAAATTAGTGACCAAAAAACAGGATTCCAAGAACATGCTGAAACCAATGATATATATGATGCTGGAGCTTTTATTAAACATTCTAACACCAATTGTTTTCAAACTTTTGAATCAAATAAAAACATATACATCAAAAAATATGTTCTTTTTGATTTCTATCATTTTATCGAATGAAGGGAGGAATGCAAAAATTGTGCATTCATAAAATGCAGATTCTCCAATTTCTAGAGTATTTTCTAATATATATACAAATGATTAGATTAATGATATTAATAACACTTTGAAAACAAGAAACTTATTACAGGGAATACATGTGCATAAAATACATATCAATAGTATATAAAAGGCTGTAGAAACATGTAATGTTTTTGACGTTAAAACATTTGTAAAAGACTCTAAAACCAATTGTTTTTCAGACTGTTGAATCAAATAAGTGATATCAGTTCATTGCATTATTCAAAAGCTTCCTGCTTGATATTGATCACTTAGTCGAATGGAGGAAGAGATACTAAGCATGCGCATTGAAATTGAATGCTCTATGATAACCACTTCAACATTCTTTGATTGATAAAGTATGAAATGAAAATTGAAAAATTAATGTGAAGGGATCCAAAGTCAGCAATTTCGCTCTTAGAACTCGGAAAAGTGTTGCATACTATTCTTGTTACATTTGCACTCACTACCTGATTTGTAATATTGAACGATACAGATTATGATTTGGAAATCCAATCAATCAATTTTGTCTTCTGTAATAATTAATATGCATTAAACGTATGCTGGAGTACTGGAGCGAACCTGGTGAAACCGTACCTTTAAAAAATCAATAGATCGTCATTGAAAAACAATTGAAAAAAAAATAGAAAATTAAAAAATGTTATAAAAATTTCTTATTTCATTTCGTTGTAAGGACCCCTGGGTTTATAATAAGGAATATTCGAATCATTTTATCAAGCATATTTTTGCCAAAGACAATTAGGATGGCATTAAACCATATGCTTTGAATTTCATGAATTAAAATGCTTTGAGGTATACTCACTGTTATTTTTTATTGAAAACTTCTCAAGAACTCAACTTTAGACATCTTTTCATTACTACCATGAAAATATGTAGTTTATTAATGAGACCTAAAGCAAGTTTAATTGATTTTTTCATTGAAGTAATAACATCGACGCACCTAATTTTCTTATTTTCTTTTGAGCATATGATAATGATATATGGGAATCTTAATTTAAACACAAACCAAATTCTTTCTCAATTTATAAATTATTCATGCTCAATACATAAAACACAATAAGCAAATGTATATTACTAACAAATTCTCTACAAGAAATTATCATTCTTGTAGACATTAAATCAGCTAAAGTTTAAAGGCGACCTTTTGAAATAGTGGAAGGTGTAGAGAAAAAATAAAATGAAGGGCAGTGAATTGAGCAAATGCAAGTGTTTTAAGTTATTTTCTATTATTCACATCTAATATTTAATTATATAGTTCTGGGCAATTAGGCACATTTTGATATTTTATTGGAGCATACCAATCAGTTGATGTTATACCTCTGTATATGCTGATATAGTTGAACCAGCGTTTGTTGAAGAATTGTAATAATCAATGTTACAATTTACAATATATAATCCACAATTTCCTAAAATGAAAAATGTTGAGCAATTTACTGAATTTCCACGAATGGTACAATTTAACATAGAAATATATGAATCTGCAATCATTATTGTTCTTAAATCATTATAGTATTGAGAATTATTTAATATGTTACAAAATTGATATGTTGAGGTCTCGTTTTGAGATCCTAAGCAAGAGACTGCATATGCAATATTTCCTTCAAAAGTTGAAAAAGAAACAGAACTACTATTGGATGACATTGATCCTAATCCAGAAAACTGACCGCATCTGTTATTTGATATGTTGGAATATCAGACACTGAAGTTTCCACAAAATGTACCAATGGTACACAGTGTATAGATTTTTCTGCCAACACACATGCATGCAGATCCATATTCCACAATGGAAAATTGTTCAGGGAAACTCACATAAATTGCAGAAAATAAACCAGATTTTTCATTAATCGATGTATTTGTCGCACAAAATTTTGTTTGGACAATAGAGCCATTGCAACAAAAGAAAATTACTCCTCTGTACTGATCCCGTTTTACGTTTTGAAAAATACATGATGAATGTAGTAACTTGGAGCCATCTTTGGTAATATTAAGAACCTCATCGTCAAGGTTTTCAAAAATGCAATTGCAAACAAATAAAGATGTCGCCGATTCGAATTCACATTTGTAATTTAGCTTTTGAAAGCATGTTTCATCGGGTAAATTATCTCCGTAGTAATATTTCCATACATCATATGAAGGAGAGTCCTTGTGCTTATAAAAAAATTAAGGAAAAATATGTCACTTTCTTAAATTTTCCAACTTTTTTTTGAATCGATATTTTATTGAATGATTTAACATCAAATTACTAAGAAGTGTCGGAATTTTAAATGATTTCAAATTTTTAAATTCAATTTCAACTGATTTTGTGGATTTGATCAAAATTGATGTTACAGTCCTACATCAATTCTATGTGCCTTTATTTTAGAAGTTACACAATCAAAATACATCAACAAATCATCAATTTCTATAAACAGTTGATTGCCATTAATTTAATGCATCACATATTTAATTGCAGTAATGGATAAGTTGATTTTTAAACTAGAGAAGTTCAACTCAATGTTTTGGAAAATCAACAAATATGTCGATTCTAAAAACAATATTTGAGTTATTTATCATATTGCATCGATTAAATTCATGAAAGATATTACAGAACATATTGTTATCTTATCTAAAACAAAGATAATGATGTGAATGATTGTGATTCTTCAATTAATAATTAAATTCTTGGCTTATATCTTTGAGGATTGCTACATCACATCTGTTTTATTGTGTTCTAATATACATTTATAAGAAATATAAACGAAAATTAAAGGCATCACTGAATTTTCCACGCATACTCAAACATCTCGATTTTTCTCCACCAGTATGAATATTTAAGGTCTAATTTTGGTGGCAAATGAAAAATTTTCCCATCTAAAATGCTGTGGATATATAAAGCATGAAAAATATATTATTCAATAT